>JAQGBX010001590.1:0-24046 GCA_034698745.1 Megaphyllum sjaelandicum | reverse complement strand
TAATTGCGAGTAGGCCTAATAGCGAAGCGAACGTGCGAACGTTCGCTTTTTAATAAGGCATACTCGCTTTGCACTAACACGGAGCCTTGTCGGTAAAATGAGTGTTTTCATAAATTGCCGTTTTAATTTTATGTTATTTTTTGAAGAAGGAGACGAATTTGTTTATTATTAAACCGACAACGCGCCGTTTTAGTGCAAAGCGAGTACGCCGTATTGAAAAGAGAACGTCAGAAGGCTAGATTTTTAATTGCGAGTAGGCCTAATAGCGAAGCGAACGTGCGAACGTTCGCTTTTTAATAAGGCATACTCGCTTTGCACTAAAACGGAGCCTTATCGGTAAAATGAGTGTTTTCATAAATTGCCGTTTAATACATTTTAAAAAGGGACTTACCGATAGGGTGCAATGGAAAGACGAAATGGAATGTAATTGTACAAATGGCCGACGAAGTAGAACGGACAGTAACGTCGAGCAGCTGTTTCGATCTTTTGCGTGGCAGAAATCGGACAAGGGCGGGGACAATGCGCGAAAAATGGAAAGGGGCGGGGACAGGTGGAATCCGACGAATAAACGAAACTGAATATGAAAGGGGCGGGCCCATCGGGAGCGGACCTTTGCGACGACCATCGGCGGCCATTATGAAAAGGGACGCCCCGCCATCTTGAAAAGGTCAAGTTGGTACGGTGAAAATTGCACGTGCGACAGGGGGGAAGGGGTAATGTTGCGCGGACCGAGACCCCCCCCCATGTGTAGAACCGGGTGTTCCCGAATGTCTGTAAAAAATTTCAGGAGAATCCGAGGGGTGGTTCGTGAGATTAGCTGGATCATAGAATTCAAGATGGCCGCGTTTTGACTTTTATAGTAGTATAGATAGATTTAATATTTATATTAACAAAAAATGTTTAAAAACAAAATCGAGTGGGCAATATGCCTACTTGGAGACAATGGAACGCGAGCTGGTGTAAGTCTGCTATTTTTGATTATAAAATAAATGCTTCAATTTTAAATGCTGTAGTTGTTTTTATTCAAATTCAATGTATGATTTTTAACTGATTTTGTCGGTGGGGCGATGGGAGGGGGTGGTGGAACCAATACTATAACGTCTAACGCAACGTCGACGATCCCTATACACGGGTTCCACGTTGCGATCTTAGGCACCCTGTAGTCACCTATATTCCGAAATGGAAATTCCGTTATTGGAGCGAAAATGGGGAATTGATTTCGTGGCTTGCTCGCCTTTCTCCAGCTTTGGCAAAATCCGAAAACCTCGAAAGGCATGCAGCTCTAATGGTACACCGGGTGTATTAAAGGGGGCAACCCGTAAAAAATCCGCTATACGGCGAGTGAGACATCGCATTAAAGCCCCACCAGAATCAGGCCTCGGGGTTACGAACGCAACGCTCAGCTCGGGTGTACGTTTAGAAAAGTGCGGGGATAATGAATTGGCCGTTATATTGAGATTCGATTAATAACGCAGAAGAGACCATATGCTTCCTCTCGGGATATTTAGCATCGATGATAGATTTAGAGCAAAAATACGAGAGAGAGACGCTGGAAAGGTATACGTGCCTATTCTTACGCCGTACTTACTCTATACTTATTGCTTTTTTTTACCCCCACACATTTTTTGCTAGCTTTTTTTCGACAAATTTTCTTTTTAAATAAACCTCACTTCCAACAAAGCTGCGTCACCGTCGCCATGTTTGCCACCGTAGTTAAGATTGAGCAGTTGGCCGATGACAGCGAAAACCACTTAAGCGAAGCTCGGAGTCGACTGGGTGGCCTGGCACGTGACAGGGGTCGAAAGGTCGAACCCGTAATATTGCGCCGTTGTGACGGACTACGGTTACTGCTCTATGGGTAGCAAAAATGAGGGGGTAAAAATGCCGTATCATGATGGCCGTTGATCCGCTCTTTGGGAGTTTGGGAACGAGATTATTTGTCACTCGACAGCTCATTGGTTCGTTGTTGTTTTTTTGTCACGCGCATCAATTTCCGGCGGTCGTTCATCTTAAAACGAATATATTTCAACGGCGCTTCGTAGCGTGGTTTATCTCGAGTGCTTATTACTACATCATCCAGTGACTAGATACTTAAAACGTTATTTACGAGGGAAAACACTCGACTCGCCACGTGTGGAATGTGCAGCCATTTGTCTTTTTTCGATGACAGCATTATTTACAAAAATCGACCAACTTATTCACCATACACCAATTTTACATATACTCGTAGATAGGACGTCAGCCTTTACCGATTTACGGATAATTAATAATCGACGTTAACAGCAAAGTTTTATAACGTTGCAAACTCACCGTGGACACGCATGATCATCGAAGAATGACGCGAATAGGACGAAAAACCATTTCACTTACCTAGAAATAAAATGAACAGAAATTATTAAAGGGCATTTTACACTCCACGAAATGAGTCCCGCAGAAAATGAACGCCTTAAATACACTTTCCGTGGAACTTATTAAAATATAGCGCATCGATTTTTTTCAAAAATATTAACCCCCTTATAACTTTGGCACGCAACGTCATACTTCCGTAACATGTAAAACATGTAGGTTTTTTTGTCAAAAATTTAACACGATATTTCAGAACGCCTATTACAGACTCGTTTAGACCAAGTCTTACAGGGTGGCCACAATTTTTATTTTCAATTTCCCCGACTTACCCCTGATGACAAAATCCGAAATTCCCTGACCAAAACAATCGTTAATGCATATCAATTTTATCGTCATAATGAAAAAGAAAATAACAATTGCAATGAGAAGTTTGGCAAAACACTGCATTTTGTTAGGAGTATAGCTGAAGAGGATCGGGGATGGAGCTGCTAGCAGACTGAGTGCAGCATGGATAGCATTTTGCATTTTTTTGGGAAAATTTCCCTCACCACTCAAATTTAACTGGCATTTCCACAACTTACACGACCACTTTTTTACCCCTGAATTTTACCTGATTCCCCTGACCTTTGGCCACCCGTCTTAATTGTAGCAGTATTTACAAGTATACGCCTCGCACGCTACATTCACATCAGGAGTTTTAACCAAAACTGGATCATTTTTTTTTTCAGAATTAAAGCCGATTTATTTGCAAGAGCTAAGATACCTTATCCCCTCATTATCTCGTACTGTATACAACGAACTCGAGACTTTATTGACGACCAAAACAAAGCTTCCCAAAATTTGTGGACGGCCCCCTAGCGTTCAGTACCGGCAACTTCGAGTAAAAAGCACGGTTTAAAACAATGGCTGGCAAGCTATTATCTCGTTTGCTCGGGTTGTTGCGTGAAGTGGTTGGTGTTGACACATTGGCACACGGCTAGGCCTACTCTCGGATCATCAATTGGCATTTCCATTTGCCATCGATTTTTCACGGAAGCTCTCCTTCGATAAAGTGGCACTTCATAAAACGCAAACTTAGCAAATACTCGTTCCGGGCACTTTATCAGCGATGCCAATCCGAGTCATTATGTAAACCAAAAGCGGGAGGGAATTTACCGATCTGCCATAAATAAGCCGCGCCGACCATTAACCTCACAATTACCAAATGAACCCGAATTTTAATTCGAAATTCGTCGACGAAAATCAGCTTCGGCGACGAAAGTTCAACGAAACTTCACGGGGGAATGCGTGGACTACTGTGTACTCAGCTTCGATCATTCAGCTGGCATCCGCAATTTGAAACAAGCGCCACAATACACGATAGAAGAATAAATCGGGAAAAAACCTCGATAGTGAAAATTTCGACGTGATTGCACGGTGATAAAAAATTTGCTTTTAAATCTAAAGATGCTGCTCGAACAGAAGCGTCAGAAAATTCAACGATTAGACAGTACATGCAAAGTCGAACCTCGTTAAGATGTATCTCGAGGGCAGTCAGAACTTCAAAATTTGTTATTTTGCTATATACGGTTTAAAACAGCATATAGTTCGTATTATCAGAAGTCGGACAAAACGAGATTTCGGTAATAGCAATGAAAGTTGCATCGACGTTTGATTGAAATCCAACCCCACGCACTCTGTATATGAATGGGAAGGTGATACAAAATTTATCAAACAATTCACTTGATATTCAACAAAATGGTGCATGGGTTCTAACGACCTACCTTTTTTCATGTTGTCTAAAGTTCGTTTTAACGTTTAATGCTATATGGGCCTACTTTAGGGTAACTCTAAAACCGAAAATTTGTAATATTTGAATTTGGAATTTACATTACACAGTAAAACCTGTTAAGAATGACCACCAAAAAAATGCTATGTTGGTTATTGTACACAAGTGGTCACTATACAAAGAATGCCTGAATTAAATTGAACATGTTCGCAGAACTTATACATGTAGACTGTAATACACGTACATTGTAGTAAAAAAACAATAAAACCAAAAAGTGCAGAATCATCATGGCCAAGGGTTAAAGCAAAATGTAACGTGACTCATCTGTTATCTGATCACTTTTTAAAGTACATCGGCAATGTAAACATTTCAAAAAAGACAACACACACTGGTCACTGTACACAATAGACAGGTGGTCACTGGTCACTATACAGACAAATTTTATGAAGTGAATGTACCCTAGAAAAAACAATTCACTAAAAAGTGGTCAACATAAACAGGTGGTCACTTTTCCAGGTTTTACTGTACTTGTGCAAAATGGAAAGATGGGAGAGTGGAAATGAACTCTTCTTAATAAGGTCCCACTGCAATGACCTCAGGCTGCCGAGTTTGTCGTTTTTTCTTCAGTTCTGGAAACTTCGTCGTGACGATTTTCTATACGTACGTTAACGCGCCCTGAAGAACTCTTAACTTAGCTATTTCACCGTTGTGAATCAAGTTAATGTAACTTATTACATTGCTTTTTTTAGCGTGAGGCACACGTGATCGACGATCTACAGTACAGAACTTGAAGCATAATTATTTACCCTTGAACTAAGTGTGTCTAATTTAAAATTAATGGATTCTCTAAACTTTAAAAGGAACATTTATTTCGGCTAATTGATCCATTGAAATATGGACATTGAATTTGACCCTTTAAGTGGCGCAGAAAATCGTGGCACAAAATAACGTTTAACCTATCTGAAGTCGTAATAGTAATCAATCTGGCGATGAATTTATAGGTCAATTAATGATAACCCTCGTGCGTTTACCAAATATAGTACTTCTCCCATCTGAAGGACATTTGATCAACAAACAAAATTACCATTAACTCAAGTTAAGCGATGTATAAATCGAAATAAACATTTCTCGCGAAATTGCATCTGCGTCAATGGAAATTCATCTGAATGCTCGATTGAGTTAAAGCGAGCTAAAAGTTATTGATAACCCTAGGACTTCTCCCGTCACAAGGACATTTGATTAAGAAAAATAATATTACCATTAAACAAATTAAGTGCTACATAAATCAAAATAAACATGTTTATCTTGAAATCGCAAATTGCGTCGATGAAAATAATCATCCTAATGCTCGATCGAGTTAACTTTTGCTAAAAAATAATATGATAACCCTCAATTAATAGCCTGTTTACGTTTGCCAAATATAAGATGTCTCCCATATGAAAGACAATTGAAGGAGAAACAAAACTACCATTAATACAAATTAAGCACTACGTAAATGGAAATAAGCATATTTTTCAACAAAAATTTTTTAAGAGCGAATTTAGAAAATTAAATAACGTCACGCTGCTTTTCAACGTGTTATGTTTTCGGCTGGTCCGTAATGGCATTACAATAAACATACCAATTATATGCATGTACTTGCCGTAGCCGTAGCTTGACGTACAGTATTTGAAAAATGTAAATGTATAGGTAAAGTTCCGTTTGGTGGCGCCTGCGCACTAAGCATTTCTTGCTAAAAGTTATTTGATAAATACAGTTTATAGGCCTACATATCCATATGTTAATCAGGCCTACATGCATATACTGTATAACATACAATGTAACATCAAAATACACGAATATGGTATGTAAAACATGTAATCACATATCGCATGCATATACATGTATTTTTGATGTAGCAAATGTTTTTTACATGTAGCGTTCATTTGTTTTATACATAGGCCTTGTATCGTATATTCCAAGTATTTTACATGTTGCTACATATGCTACATTTAAAATGGATTTATATACACGTGTTAACATATGATATTGGAGAGAAAAGAAATGCTTAGTGCGCACGCGTCGCCAGACGGAACTTTATCTACATTTACGTTTTCCATCTACATGTACGTCAAGCTACGGCGTTTCCTGAGTACGGCTATTGTATCTACTGTATTATTTTTACTATAATGTAAAACAAAATGATTCATTGAAAGAAAATGTTCGATATATAGAAAAGTGTACTTTGCAAACAAATTGAATGCCACTGTTTTTTTTGTGTGTGTTAAATTCGAGTTCAACTACTGTACATCGTAAATCGGTATAGTATGTTTAATCGTGAATTTTGCAAATACATTATTTAGGCGAAAACAATGGCTCGTGCTCTGCTTTTGCACGTATATAACATTTTCGGTTTGCCACGAGGACAACGGACTTTTCAGGCGCATTTATCTTGACCGAAATTGCGAATGCTTCGCTCTATTTACTCGCTTTATAAGGGTTACAAATGATAGTGACGTCACTATACCTTCATGCGTCAGGTTTATTATACGTGGGACGTAATATATTTCAATTGTAAAAGAAAAAAGTGAAGGAAAATAGTAGATTATAAATGCTATAGGCAAACAATTTTATGCGTCCATTGTAAAGGTGCATGATGCTCTGGGAAAAAAATGGCTTTATAATGTTATAACGTAGCGGCTAAATGCATTTTTGGTGTCCTAAATATTTATCATCGAGCTGAAAGTACCCCAGTTGAATCCGAAACAAGGATAAGGCATTAATTTAAAGCTCGTATACAATCATTCACCCTAAAAGTATTCTACGTGCCAACAGTGCGAATAGCTAGTGGCTACCAAAACTAAGCTATTTTTGCATCGGAAAGCACGTGATAGCTCTTAATCCCAACCGTGTTATAGGGTTGTAAAATACGCTCGGCGAAAATGTGCGAATCAAGCTGAGTGTACGTGTACATGCAGTATACGAAAGTGAGAGTGCAGTTCATTATAAATGCATGCTCGGAGGCAACCCTGCCAGGGGGCATGATTTGTTAGTGTACCCTCTCCCTGTCATAATTTACTGAAATCGGGATGTTCGTTTTAATTAGACTAATTAGTACAATAGCCACTGGCTAATTCCTGAATCCTATATAATAACAGTATTGAGAGCAACTGTGGAAACCGCTATTGAATATCCTAAAAACACGTTTTAAACGTGTTCTTTACGTATCGTCAATTTTTCACATCACATGCATCATCACGAACCATGGGCGCAGTGCCCGTTGGTGCCACGGAACCAATAAGGCTCCGGCAACTGATATCAGTCGTTTTGTCGGTTTTATAAAGCGTATATATTACCCGGGCTCGGGACCGTTCACAATAATGCAATATGTCAACGTACAGTTCGTGCATGCTCTGGAAGAACCTGACATAAGAGGGCGGGTAAAAGAAGACGGTCATGGACGATTTAAGGAACTAACCCAGCATTCGCCTGGGGAATTGTTGGTAACCTCGAAAAACCGCAATCAGAATAACCGACTGATGAAGAATGCTATTGCTCAGCCCTATATTTTCCACATGAATTCGACAGTTTCACCCGTCGTAAAAAATGCAATTTCTTGCCAATAACGTTAATTATCGACAAGCCGATGAAGTGCAGTTTATAGTGTAAACAAGACCATATTTTCGTGTTACATGTACTGTATATGCATTTCCTAAGTTGTCCCGGTAAATACGGAAGAAGCTAAGCGATTTTCTAGTTTATTGGAAACGTTATAAATATTGACAGCGTGTAGGCCTACATAGAGGATAGATAAAAGGACACGCATGTCCTAGAAATAAAGTCAAAAATTGCGAACTAAAGCAGCCTTTTGTCTTTTCCAAAGGCGCATCTTCGGAGTATTATAGTGCATTAGATCGGAGACTACCTCTATTTAAGCCTCACCAACCGCATTTATCCGCATAAGTCTATTTTTTTGTTGATATCCTCAACTCTAACTTTAAAAAGCAAAAAAAAAAAAAAGAAACGAGAAAGAGCATCCATTGCGTGTATTTATAGCGATCGATATGTACCGAAATTTCCCGAGTATTTCCTGTTAAATCGCATGGCAAACTTTGATTTCCGTGCGCGATACACTCACTGCTCGAGCATTTCAAGATATTGCGTCGCCGCATTTATACCAGTAAAGTTACATCTGTAATCCATGGCAATGGCAACCATTTATAGAGAAATTTCTAAAAAGTAGTAGACTGCATCTAACGGAGAGAGTAAGGGTGTCGTGGAGAAATAAAATCAGTATTGTAATGGGATTTTTGGGTTTAAATAAAAAAAAATCACTCGAAATACTGTACATTGAGGATTGAAATTCAAAACATGAAAATTTTAGACCTATAGTACTAATATTATGATGTTCACGTGAAATCGGCGTCTCTGACAAATTTACAAGTTAATTTGCCATCTTTGATATTTGACATATCACGTTCAAGTATTTTAATTTCTTCGTTTAAGACGAATTTTGATATTACACATTTTCGATACAACGAATGGATTTTCGAATACCCCATGGGGCAGTCACGCTGTATTACATTAAAACGAACTTAACGCTATAGCGGGGAATTCCCCGATACCAGCTTTGTATACAAGTGTACTCTTACTGCTAAAGTCATGTTTTGGTGTTTCAGCGAAACTGCGACTCGAGATTTCATCACATCGTAACTGTGAGGAAAGCACATGCATTTGGAATATCTCGTTTATGTAGATTTACGTTTCGGTTATGCGTGTTACCTTTCCATCGTTAGTGTACGTGTATGAAAGACGAGGATGCTTGAACGGGGTGGGCGTAGTTTCGTTAGATTCCTCAAACGGAAAAGCTTTAGTCTATACCATTCGGTTTTAATACGGTCCATGAAACGGATGTCGAGTAATCACGCCCGGAAGAGAAAAACGATAGAGGATGGTCTGAAAAATATTGCCATAAAAACACCTCCGTTGAAATGGACAGATTTGCGATGAAAATGAGGCAATTTATCAAGCTTTAATACCGCGAACATCTGGCTACACCTAACGGAAGATAATCAATAAGTAAATTTCGCTGTCATCGCACAAGTATTTTTACGTTCCCCGTTAACGCCGCTAATGTTTACACCGATATTGCTTTGCACGACCATTAATTTCTTAGCTCTTAAGAGCCATTTCTCGGATAATATTTGCATTCGGGGAAGTTTTAATTTCGAGGAAAAAACATCATCGTTAAGTCAAATTTTGGTGTCGTTTATAAATATGAAAAAGTTAATGTTGCGCATATCGTTGCGTGCGTTCCATATATCAAGGTTGTAAGCGAGTGCAATAGCATCTTTAATACACAACATGTTTAAATGTTAATTAGTAACATAAGCATCACATTTACGGTGTAATGGCCATTAGAACGAAGCGAGCGAAAATAATAATTATGCGATATTGAGATTTTCTCCATTTTACGAAATTTCTAGTATTAATGTTCTATATACTCGCATATGTTCCGCATGTTCCTTCACATAATATTTAGAATGTTAAAAATCAAGTGAATTTCTTTTTTGAATGGGTATAGAGATAGTAAATCGTGGAGGAAGTTGACATGTGACATCTTCAAGGGTCGAGAACGACTGAACGGATAACAATAGTAATAAAAATATGCTATATACGATGTATTTTCTAAATAACCAGTTTTGTTTCATTAAATCAAAATTTCAAAGTTTTCATAAATTTTGTTTTTCTTCCATTAAATCAAAATTTATATCATGTCTCCTTTAAGATGTTTCTGAAAATGTTACTCATGATACGTAAATTATGGAATTTTCCGAGAGTTCCTCACCAGTAAATACTATAATTTTAACAGTTTCTTTTCGGTCGAAAGTAATTATTCTATAGTTTATAGTAGATGTTTCATATTTACGACGCACGGTCATCGCAGAAATGCATGTATAGACGCAGCACAAGACCAGCATTTTTTTTTCAACATTTCGTCGTTAACGTGTCCAGGATTGCGCAGCGTTTTTGCGGCATTTAATGCAGTTGACCACTGAGTGGCCGGCTGACAGCAGCCATGCTTCCAGTTTGATGTTGATGCTTCTTCGGCCACCTTCCGAGATTAAATTAATGAAAAAAGAATAAGGTCAGCTTTTTCCTTTGTGGTTTATAATGATTGCTCGTTTTGGACGTTAGACACGAGTGGCGTTTTGATAACGCCGTTGCGAGTAGCCATCGGTGGCGGCGCCTTTTTTTTTTCTATATAGAAAAATGCAGACGGACAGCGGTCATCATCGAGGAAGAATGAAAATAGCAGAAGAGCCTTTGTGTTATCCAGTCTCGAAAGAATGCGCGGATTAAAAAAAAACTAGAGACGAAAGTCCGTGCCATTATTTCGTTTTGGCGAGGGAATTGCACGGACGATTGTCACGTCCAATAACGCGAGCGCCGTCATTCAATTTGGCTACAACATGGCTAATCTTCTCTCGATTGTCTCTCCACTTGCCAGGAATCTCTTTAGACAAGTTGCCATTTTGTTAACGCCGAGTCACCCTAATTTATTAAATTTTCGAGATATTCGCGAACAGCAACCACTTAATTTCTACGAGTAAAGGGGAATTTCTGAGAAAATAAACAGTATAGTAATCACGTGCTAGAAGTTCGACAGCCATAATGCAGATTCAACGCGAGGCGGCGCTATTTCGCAGATTAAAAAATCTTTTTCTCTTTGACGTAAGGTTTCTAAAAAATACAACTTTTATACTTGTATACTGGTTGTATCCGCAACATATTATCTAAACCGCTAAATAACCCGTTTATAGATGGGAATTTTTGGAATATCTTTAAATATTATCCCTAGGAATTGTGAATTCTATAAACAAACATTCCACCTATTAATTTTAAATTCGAGAAATCAATAGAATTAAAAAAGCACAAGATAGGGTTTAAGTGTATCAAATGTTTTTAATTCATTTAAAATTTACGTAAGGGAAAAACATTCGTGATGGAAATATTTCATTTAACGTCTAATACTATGTATGCACGCCAGAATTTCATCAATATACTGTATAGTTTGAAGAAATAAAGAGTGAAGTTGCAGTATATATACTTTAAGTGAATATACTACATGTATATAGCCTACTGTACCTATCGAAAGGAAAATGGTATACTTTTGTACCGTAATTAGCCAAAACTTGTACAAATTGTACAAATCACGGCCTTGTTGACTCATGATAAAAATGTTCGCGTGTAAAATGAAACGAGACACTTAAAATCATCTTTAAACGAACGAGAAGAGAAAAGTAAATATTTAATTTCGCATCGAAACCAGAAATGGATAATTTGAGAATACTCGAAACATTAATACCGCGCAACTGTTGAGATTAACGCTGTGAATTAACGTACTGACAAATCCGCATTAAATCAATACGATTTTCGTATATATAGCTACTTTCATCGTGCTCAGTAAAAAATCTATAATTTACACGCACACCCGGTATTGCATCATTTATTTCCATTATTAAAATGTCAATGTCATCAAAATAAGTTGGCAAAATTACAGTATATTTTCATAAAATTTCGTATTAGCGTACACCTATAGGCCTACCGTTTTGAAATGCGAGAGTGGATACAGGATATATAATGCCTTTGACTCGATCGTGCCCAAACTCTTCCAGAGTGGGTAAACTTGTCGCCAATTTGGCGGTGACAAGCGAGCTATAGGTTACTTTCCAAAGGGCTTCTTTAAAAGGACAGCTGGCATTATTGGATTTTATTTGCATTAATGAACTCTGTACAAACGCATTAACATATACGTGCGTCGCGCGGTGAGGACTCGGTATATAAGTTGTCAAATAGCATGTCGCTGGAAAACATAAGTACAACGTCGGTCTCATTAGTTTAATTGTAAGAGCTAATTAAGACGATGGTTACACTCGAACAACTCGACATGCCAGAACTGTTATTAATTCCACGTGGACTAACGGCGAGCTTACGTGATTCGGAGACACGCACTTTGCTAATTTCGCCTCGCTTCTCGCAACTCTATTGACCGAGTTTTGTCAGAGATGCTTCGCGCGACGTAACATCCGAAAAGCAATTGGAGCGCCATTGGCGTCACCTTCACGCACACGCCTTCGCAACCCTTGCATGCGTGCATGGCGAAATCATGAGTGTCTGAAGGCATCAATGCGGAAGATTCGGACAACTTAAGTTCTCGTCAAAACGCGGAAAGCTTCGAGTGGTCAGTTTTAAGTCGATGCAACGTGAGCGTCGTGTGAAAACAGCCTTCGTTTTGGTGGAACGCCATTCACGCGTGTATTCATTTGAAAAAAATAATGCCGTCTTTTAACTTGGTTTACGCGCGTGTTATTGAGCCCTTTCAAAGCAACGCATGCAGCGCCATCTGCGACTTATTTTTGAGGACTGAACAGTCAGACATCGATGTTGGTTTATCATTCTGTATGTCAACAGGCCTGGTCATATACAGTACACCTATACAGCATCAATTCATGAAACGGTTGCTGTCCCCGCCTGGCTCCAACTTCCGGTGTGAAGACAGTTTTTGGTTGCGTGGCAAAATTTTAGTCAACGTTCTTCGGGTTTAACCTACTCGCGTCGTCTCCTCCTTCAATGGGTGGATAGATATTCTTTCAAATTGACCTTATTTTCTAATTTTTGTATATGTTTCAGTATTTTTGAATTACCGGAGTCAACGTAAAATCTTTTTATATCACGCGAGCGAGTACAGGTGTCATATTTCAGAAATACTTAAAAAGGTTGGCATTTCAATAACATTAAAACAGAATATAAAATCCAGTGTTTATTATTCTTCACATAATGCAAAAATACTGAGATATATAGTCAATTTCGACGATCATCTATGAAAACAATGAAGTAGCAGACGACCTTTGACTATAAATGTTGTAAACCAAAAATGTCTTCACACCGGTTTCACTAAACATATTCCGGTTTCAAATACGATCAATTACATAATTTGAGAATTAACTTTTGAACACTGACTTTTATAAGGTAACGTGTATTTGATCTCCTTCTTTGACTTTACAACAGCGATTTTAAATTTCATTATAGAACTCATCCTCGGATTTATTTTAATGCATTCGTCAAATGCAGTATAATTGCACCGTGATAAGGATTAGAAAGCGTTTGTCGAAATCGATCCTATCGAGTTCTTTATATATACTGGAATAACTAATATGGAGGCTTAATCATCTCTCTCGTCTCTCCGCATATATCACGAGTCACGGACGCAAACCGGCTGAAAACTTAACTTTTCTACGTTCCTTAATTCTGCGGGGATTCGTGCTATTAATGAAGAGATTTTAGTGCGATGGGATTCACCGGCGAATGTGCGTTGACTTCACCGGTGAGGCCTTAATTCCGTCCCCCAGCAACCTAAGTAAGATTTATTTAGAGGCCGCATTCATCCATTAGGATTGGCCATTTAACGACGCTCGGATTTTCGTTTAAAAGCTAACTCGAGTTAAGGCATCCGTGCCAAATTTCCCCTGATGCCAGTAAACACCAAATTTCCCGCTAAAAACGAGACTTTGAAAGCGCGCTCTTGATGCTAAAATCGTGATTTGTGCGTGCTGTGTGTTCACGCCAGAAAACGTCTCATCATTTGTCCGTTAAAAACTTGGCATGCATGAGACTAGATTTTAACCACGAGGGTCTACGTCACTTATGACTACATAGCAGAGTTGGCAGTAGTTAACTAATTTATTACCTAACTACAGTTACAAGTTAGTTTCGGGTAACTAAGAACTAAAACTATTAAGTTCTTATTCGCTAGTAAGCAACTTATATTTATAACTTTTTTTTGTAGTTGGAAGAGCAACTAAAGCATTTAGTTTAGAAAAAGAAATAAGTTGCGAGGAAAACTAACAACTATTAGTTTATTCGTAGTTAAACTAATATTGAACAACTAAGAATAATATTTCTTCAATGTCCCATAAAATTCATTTGTTTCCCTTTTCTGGTTACTTGAAGCCTTGCCGTAACGGACGTACATGTATTTCGAGTATTCTGAAGGTCGACAAAATATTTTGAGTCTAAAATACTGACACATCAATTTTATGAATACTAAATATTCAACATCAGTCCCTTCTTTTAAAATTATATATCTTCGCAGATTACATTTCCTTATGAAAATAATATAATAATAAATTCTGGAATGATTTACCTATATATACGAATGACGTTTATATATAACCTTGGTAAAACGTGAATATCGCCACTTTTTAATTGGTAGAATTTTACCTTATTTTAGATGGTGCGCGCAATAAGCCTCTAAGTTTCCGTTAGTTTTAAAAGGCAATTATGCTCGTTAAGAGTTTTCATCCCCCAGAGGAGCTTCGTCTCGATCGTATTAAATTTCTTGCGAGTAAACAAAATAAATCCCCCATTTTTTTTATAATTGAGCCCCTTCGCGATAGCGTCGAGCAATTCGATGCAACGGCGCTTTCGTTGACATAAAATTTCCCCGATCTAAGCGTATAAATTCTTTCGTGGTTGTACGCCAACGATGGATGCAAACCCTTAAAACGAACCAAACATTCCCTCTTGCCATGTACATTGATAACCTCATTTTGTTTGTCTTATGATAAGATTAAAAACCCCAAATACATTTTGGTGAGAAGATGCGCGCGGATGATGCCATACAGCAATTTGGGGATTTTTATGCGCCCACTTTTTCTCCCCCTTCATGCACACACCGTAAAACCGCGAGCTTAACAAACACTGCTATTTAAGGTTGGTCTTAAGGTCGGCCCGAGTATTTCTTCGCAGATATTAAGGCGCGAGATGCTTTCAATTAAAATCAACACCAATCAACGACTAGATTTATAAGCATATTTAGGTTAACGACCTATTCGATTAAACAGCTTTCAAACTGTTCGCACTGCAGTAGTCCAGCATCGAACGACGATTGAACAGTTCATTCCAAAATTGACTTTACATGGAACTTTGAATATACATGTTCGCTATAGCATGGTAGAGGTATACGTGTAAATGTGGTTTTCAAGGAGGGATTGTTCAACTTACAGTAGAAGGGCTGTGCCTTATTATAGTGTAGATTGGTTTCACAATGGAGGGGGGGGGGTACATGAACGCGCATCCCTTTTACGTGGCATCGACGATGTTTATTCGTGTAACATGAGTACAGAATAGTCACATTCGAGTTTTCTATTCCATATATTTTAATTGCCTGACGTGCCAAAGCTTCCACTAAAATGCAAAATTTCTCAAGTTTAACCATAAACGTATTAACGAGATTTTACGCTAGAAATTATCCATGTGTTAATTTCGACTTACTGGGTTAGCATAAATGATGTCCTGGTATCATGGAGATCGAGAAATTCAGAATGTTTCATTCCGTGCACATCGTGCACTGCAGCGTAATAGTGCTAGGAATATCGTACTTGGACATGTCACAGCAATGCCTTTTCTGCTATTGCTGTATCAATTTGCTAGGGAACTTTCCCCAGAACTTTCTACACTGTACATGTATGGAAGTGCACACCCTTACCCCCCTTGCCACTGGTCATGCTTGATCTGCAGACACGCATCACAAAAACATTGAATCAGTCGACCATTTCTGTATAGTTACAACTTGTCTGTCAGGAACTTGGCAACAAGCTGTATGTGTGCGGAATTAGGGTAAGAATACCAGGGTGGCCACAGATCAGGAAAGTCAGGGAAAAGTCAGAGGGGAAAAGTGTTCATGAAAGTCATGGAAATGTTAAGGGAAATTTGTGAGTGGTCAGGGAAATTTTCCCAAATTAAAGCAAAATGCTATCCCTGCGCTAAGTCTGCTAGCAGCTCCGTCTCCAATCCTCTTCAGCTATAGACTTGTAACGAAATCTAGAGTTTTGCCAAGCTTATCATTGCAATTGTTATTTTATTTTCCACTAGCGAAAAAACCCGGCCTTTCCCTGGTAAAAATTTCTGTTTGATTTTTTAACCTTTTTTATGCGATCAGAGAAAGAAGGAGCTATATGATCTGGATACATCCCGGATGAAGGGGAGGGGGAGGAGACTGGTTTGATTCCCCACGGAGTTAACGCTCTTAGGGGGTGTGACATGAGTGGCCAATAATATCAAAGCCAGCCAGCCAGCCAGTGACGAAAAAGTTGGCGTCGTTTTGTATTTTATACATGTATACATATATAGACTATGACAAAAAAATTGATATCCATTAACGAATAAGTTTTGGTCAGAGAAAAGTCAGGGATAAGTCAGGGAAATTGAAAATGAACATTTTGTGGCCACCCTGGAATACACTGAATGCTTACTGTATTGCAGGCGCTAATCACCACTCTGCGTACATCTACAAGGTGAGGCATAAGTCTGTTTTCAGATCAAACAACAAACAAAAAGACTATATAATTTATGGACTGATCGTGATGAGATGGAATTGAATTGTAATATTAGTAGTACATATGGGTAAGAACACACAGCATGCTTATTACATGCGCATTAAGACTTTACAGACTTATGCCTCACCTTGTATTTGCAAGCAGAGTGGTAAGCGTCCGCAATAAGCACTCACTGTATTCTTACCCTTACCAAGGAGGCTCATGTTGAAGACACGTCAATTACATCTATTTCAAATCGGGAACATCTTGCATTTATGTTAATCCTGTAACGTACAGTATACGGTAGATCACATTTTTTAAGGATGAAAAGAAGAAAAAAGGAGAAAGTGTAAACACCGTATTCATTAGCGAGATGGGCAAAAAAGTGCAAATTCACACTATGAGGTAAATTCGGTGAAAAAAAAACCCTGCTATGCAAATAAAATGCATTAAGCTAATTAAAGGCCAGGGAGTAAAAGTACGCAATTCGCTAAATTTGGTTTCGTAATTTTATTTCTTGAAAAAGTCTGGTATAGTTTTGGTTTACTTTATGCTTAATTAAAGAGTAGCCTATAGCCTGCACGGACCTGGATGCTGCGAGCTGAATTTTTATTTCTTAAAAATTGCCGGTTTCGCCCCCGATGGATATTTTCTATCCTAGAATAAATTTGAGCGAGCGGTGTTTACTTATTAGCTGCTGTACTTGCAACGGCCCATTACGCCTTTAGTGATTTGAGAATTCGGCTAATGCGCTTCTTGGGACGCTTCAAACTCGAAAATTGATTAGGCATATAACTCAAAAATAATGCATAAGTAAAGAGGCAATTTAAATACATAATCAGATGGAGGCAGCTGATGCGCCATAATGAAATTCAGCCACGTTTTAATATCGAGGAGTAGCATTTTTCCTCGCTAAGAAAACCACCCCAGATACAGGGTGGCTCTCGTCTCCTGCTTGCACCGAAGGATGGCCATTGGTCAGAAAAGATGCTGCAGTCGAACTACCCGCCTGAAGGAGAAACTAGTTTCGGGAAGATGGCAGCCGAGTAATCAGTCTACGTGACCATCAGAAGGCAGTTTAGAGAGCGTCATTCTTAAGGAAACGGGACAAGTGAAAAGATGATAAATCTTCAACGTAATTCACGATGATGTATGCCTCAGATTTGTTATAAACGCATGCGAGTGCCATTCAGACGTTTCGAGTCCTAGATACGTTTATTTAAATCTCGCATTTTAAACCATGTGATGCAACCACCAAAAATGTACTCGAAATTCTGAAAATTCGAAAACTGATTCAAAAACGTTGCAACAATTTCTTCGTTGTTCGCACCTTGTATCCAATATTTTCATACCTACTAATCATTTTTAGAAGTAGGCATTACCATTCTTAAAACAGTTTCTTTTGGTCTTCGTTTTGCACGCGATTAGACGATGGAAAAATCTTCCTAAAAAAAATTCAGATTTGTTACAAATTCAGTTTAATCATGATGCATAACGTTTATCGCAACTAACGTAAGAGCCTTCTCCTGAAAATAGGCATGACCCCCCCCCCCCCCCTTATATCATATGGCATTTGTTTGCTAACTGTAGGGTACTGAGTTGAATTGAACTTTGTGGATAAATCAACAATGCGGACAATAGAAAACAAAATTCGAATAAGAGAGTGTTTAAGGATGCATTTTCAATATATATACAAGTTAAAAGAGCACAGCGCTTTTCGATCTTCGTAATGCTAAACGTTCAAAATCGTTTTAGAAGCGTTCGAAAAGGTTTCTCTGCACATCAGCATCTCCTTACGTATCGATTCGGAATTGAATTTGCTGTTTCGCACGTGGTGGCCATTTTGGAGACCATATTCAAGCATCGAGCAGGTCGTTTCCCGTTCGTTAATCGCGCTTTCGAGCCTCGTTGCTTCGACTCTAATAAGAGCAGTCAAAAATGGAGATTCGGGGAAACACGTTCGGAATCAGTTTTAGCACGGATGCAAATTCTAGATTCAGACTTAATTGGGGAGGTTCTCGGCCGTTTTAATCGCAATTTAATTCAAAAAACAGAACATTAAAGCGCAGTTTTACGAGAGCATTGAAATGAAATTCAGAACGAGTGGTGCGACCATCGTTGAAATTAATAATTTAGCGCTGGTGGTGGCTCGTTTCATTTCACAAATGGCGTCCCAACGCTAGCTATCTGCTTATTTGGGTCAAGCGATGTTGCGTCATCGGCGAATAGCCGCTAATATCCCCCGAAGCCACCTTTTGCGAGCCCTTTGTGGCTTCCGCTGATGTCGGCTGATCACCGCACGCCCAACTTTTATGTTTTTGGATAACAAAACACTAATTCGGTGGAAGCGAGTAAATAGCACGCCTCTCCGCTTTTAAGCCTAGCTGACGTATACGAGCTCTCTCGCAAACATGGAATTTCACCGGAAAACGCCCATTGAGACCAGTTCCGAGGAAATTTCCACCGCTTTTATGACCCAACTCCGAACGTGGGCGCCCCCTACAGACTATAACCACGTGTAGGAAAAGTGTTTTTGCTGCCAAATAACTCCAATTTTTCAATTAGATCTTCGTAGTTGATGTGATGGACAAGCGGTAAACATAACTAAAAAGCTGCTCCACGCAGATGGCGCCACCATCCATATTCAAGTAAATTTACATTTAGAGCCGGCTGCACCAACGAGAGGTTAAGAATAACCTAGGGTTAACCCACCGTTGCATTGCACAAGCACGGGTTAGGGAAATAAATTAAGAGAAAGGTTACGTGTAAGCTAGTCAGTAGGCAGGGTTAACCTCTGGTTATTCGGAAAAACAACATGGCGGACATCATGGATGAATCTGATGAAACTAGGGAATTGTGCATGGTACACCACCTGGTCACACAGATACATGTACTGTACGTAAAGCTAGGTAAAGCCAGGTTGCGCAATCTGGCAGCATTGGTCAAAGTTAGTTCCGTTTTCTATCTTCCAATTTGGTTTCAGCAGGTTCAATGTAATTCATTTGTGGCAGGGAGGGATCATTTTTTGAAATTTCAGTCAGACTAAGCAGTCTGGCCATTATGGATCCCAACATGACTCGTGTAAATCATATTTCCCAGGAGGATGGGATGGGACAGGAAAATGGTAATGGCCGATTTATTATAGGAACTATTCCAGCATTTGCCTGGAGGGATTGTGGGAAATCATGAAAAGCCACAATCGAGGATAGCTGACATCAAAATAGAACCCGTGTCTACCGAATGCAAGGCGAGAATGCTAACCACGCAGCCACCTTGCTAGTCTCCGGGTTCCATAAACCTATAGGGATATTTCATCAAGAGTTAATTGGTGCAACACAAATATCCAACTTAAAGGTTAACCGGAAGTCAATTTTTTACTCTGCAATGTTAGTAAACCTCAGATTTTAACCTAAGTTGGTGCAACTTGTAATACTGTCTCGATAAACTTGTCTTCGGACGTGCATAGACAGTAAATCAGTAATATACTACACATATACATGTAGGAAGGAAGGTTCAGTCATGCAGCACAACGGCTACCGTACGTACACTGAGCAAACAAGATGCGCATATTCATAAACTAATAAACGGAGGAAATGAAGGATGGTCGGATGAAGTATAGGTAAGCAAATGGCAAATGAGATTCTGGATGGCTTCTGGGTGAGGAGAATCCGAGCATATTCCGCTGAGATGAAGAATTGTATCTCTAGTTTTAGCCAACTATGGCGCAACATTAACATGCATTTTCTTCGGCGATGTAACCGAATCCAGGCGTAATGGGGTAATAACACGAGCCGTACTACGATATATATATTAGCCCTATAACCCGCTGCTTATGGCGTGCAGCTCGCTTTTTATGGTATTTTACCACGAAAGGCCAAATTTTATCATTCTCCTGTTTTAATAAACAGATGTCAGTATTTGTAAACTCCTTTTATATCAGCGCAGACGCAATTACCTGCATGCCTCTTCAACGTTACGAATTTGCGGAAATTTCCAGAAAAAAAAGAGTTAAGTATATGCGTGTGCAGCGAAGTTAATTTACCCCGCAAATCCGCCTTTTCAAAATTCATGCAAAAGAAGTTCGCAGCATTTTGAAACTCACAGATTTGATGAGTTTTGGCAAGATGAAAGACAGGCACTGTTAAAACAAAGCGTATGCATGTAGCCTATCATGTACATGTAACTGCTTAAGTGTGCCTTAATAAAATACCCCTGAACAAAGTTTGATCTTCATGTCTCGCGTAGAAATGTTATGTTTCGGTATGTCAAATATTTCGTTTACACGTACATGCAAAATACGTGTCAGTTTTAAAGTTACCGTTACTAACGCGTGAGTTTCTTAGCGAAGTAAGTGTGGATGCGAATCTCTCATAGACATGGATCAAATTTATAATTTACAGAAATTAATTAAATTTGAAAATTTTCTGCAAGAATGAATCAATGAATAAAACTATTTTAATTAAAAGATTAATTCTCATTCTTACTTGAAGAGCTTTAATAAAGAATAAACGCGTAAAGCTCATTAATAGTAGCGTCGAATGTTACGCTATAATTTATACAAAATTAATTGAAATCTTTCAAGTTTATAATATAAACCATAAAAAACCTCAATCACTTTCATACTTTTTTTTCAAATAATATATATGGACCGACTTTCAATACAAAAGATATTGCACTTATAGGAAATCCATTTTAGGATTAAGGCGAACCAGATTACTTCGAAATCTTTTAAAAGCTTCCGTGCAAGGACAGCTTTTAATCATGCAGGTATACAATTAAAAAAGGACTGCAATAAATACAGTAGTTTACACATTGATCGGATTTAAAAAATACGTTAAAGTTTGCAGACAATTACGCGTTGATAGCATTTTTACACCAAGCTAACTAACTTGATGGGATGATAAAAACTGGAGTAAATGGTGGATAAACGTTAATTTATTTGTCAAGCGCGTTATATTTTTGCGCAAAAGCACCCACATCGTCATTATAAACTCAACATGTAGCGGATTAAGGTGCAATACCTGCAATGATGCAGTTCGAGAAAGTTTTCATTTATGGAATTAAGTGAGATTCAGTTACGAAAGAAACGTGCAGATTCTTTTTGCAACGTGTCAAATATTAATTTGAACATAATTACTCAAACGATCTTTAAAAAAAACTTTCAAGGCATCGGGAAAATACTTTCTGCTTTAATAAGATTTACCTCGATAGTCTCCATCTTCAAGTGGTGGTAATGTAATACTAAAACATTGTAACATTGTACTTTTATATTCCTCCGAAACGATGAGCAAGAAAATAAAATAACAATGGTTGAGGAATAATAAAGACTGGTCAAATAATACTTTGTGTCAATGCATCTATGTAACTTTTTCCATACTTCGTTTCTAGACAGCAATGGAGTAAATGCATATATGAACGAGCAATACGTTGTCCAGTATGAATCAGCAGCACTCTAGGAAACCGAAATGTTTACTCGTGCTAATCGTTTTTTTATGGAAATAGGAAATTTGAGGAACTTTTGCTTCCGTTGCCATAGACAACGAATTGTCAGCAACATGTAGCCAGCTAACAACAAGTTGAAGGAACAAGCAACAGAAAGTTCCTTGTTCCACCTTGAAAAAAAAAATGTAAAAATAAAACCAGTTCCCAAAGTAAAAAGGAAATTGAGCGCAATATAGGGGATAGGAAGGAGTCCAATTTTGGGAAAAATTTGCGGAAGTTTTTTTTAATGGCACCTTATATACGTAATTGCAAAAGTCAGTAAACAGGGTACCTCCAGTCCTGGAAAATCTGGAAAAGTCAGAAAACTTAAAATGCTCAGGGTCCACTTGCTAACTTTCAAATTATTCCAGTATAAATTTGCAAATTTTTTATTTTTATCGAGCATAAACTTGCTCCGAGGACGTTTTCACAAGGGCAAATCTTCAATATTTTCGAGTACAGATTTATAAAATTTTCAACGGTTTCCGAGGTGAAATTTGCCAAATTTCCAACGTTTTCAGAGCACAAATTTGCTAAACTTGCAAAATTTTCCGAATACAATTTTTTTAAAACGTTTCGAACGTCCGAATGGGGGTTCTGATTGACCGGACACAATGCGGACAGGGGATAGGAAATAGTCCAATTTTGGGCAAAATTTGGGGAAGTTCTTTTTGAATGGCCCCTTATATACGTTACGTCTTCGCACGTGAACAATGCACGTAAGCATAGTACACGTCATATAAACATGTAATTTGTGCATGTCGTTGAACAAAAATACTCGGGTTCATTTGCCTTTTGAGCAGCTTGTCCCAATGGAAATAAACCATACAGCGATCTTACGACCAATTTAGATCCCGAGATACTGTCTCGCAACGAGCGCAAAAATGAGAAAAGCAGTTTCAGCCACTCGCAAAAGCTCGGCTATTGTACAGGCGCGTTTATTACCAGTTAAGCAGAAACGACCTCTCTTGACCACTGGTCACCTTGCTTGGTGGTGGAGTGAGAAGAAAAAAGCTCCCCGAGTTGGCCTATATGGGATTAATACATCGACGGAGGAGTCCCACGTCAGGGGTTAACAATACACACTCGAGCTACTTAATATCTTCGACACGTTTTTTTTGGGCGAAAATTGCTAAGAAATATGAACCCCGTGGTTGTAGCGGAGAGAGTGCGTGGCTAGCGCATCCGCGGGCCATCCATTAGTGCATGAACCAGTAAATCCCCAGTTATTTAATAAATGTACCGTCGTTGTTGTCTCAGCGTTATTGAGACGAAAAAAAAAGGAGCTTAATAAATATAAAGTGCATTAGAGAAATATGAATTGGCTAGACTATACAGGCAGCAAAAATCGCGGAGTCTAGCTGCATTTGCGGCGCGTTAAAAAATGCATCCCTCGGTTAAGCAGACGGCTTCCTAAATGATTAAATCTACCCGTTATTCAGACAGATACGAAATTGGGGGCATCGCTTTATTACGGCCTTATAAACATCTCCACGTAAACGAAGTGAGTATACTGTATAGAAGACGGTCGAGTTGGAAAGCAGGAAATTAAAACAAACAAAAAAATTAAGGAACATGAGTCTGGGCGAGATAAAAATGATTTAAGATATACGAGAAACCGCTACCTACATACATGTATGTGTGGATCATAAATAATAATTGTGAGTAAGACGAAGTAAGGAACGCAATGAAGTAAGTATATACGTACGAATGATATACGTTCAGTCCCAAAAACATTTCTTATTTAAAAAAGCCCTTGGTGTTTAATACGATATTCAATAAATAATACATGTACGACGTTCGCAGAAATCAAGTTAAATTTGCATATTCACCAGCTTACGGGTGATTATTTAAACAATGGGTCCCAATTGCTACACCACAGTATACGAAATACCAGTAGGGGAACTCCGTGTCGGCACCTTTCACGTTCCAATGTTACGGCGAATTTAACTTGTCCAAAAAGAGTACACTCGGAGCACCCGAGTGTACACTTGGGTACTCCCGGAGAGGCCCTGGAGTACACTTGGAGTACCCACGTGTACACTCGGGTGCTCTTTTTGGACAAGTGAAATTCGCCATTATAAAATAAAAA
>JAQGBX010001589.1:0-24048 GCA_034698745.1 Megaphyllum sjaelandicum | reverse complement strand
GTGATGGACTTATGACTCACCCTGTATATGGCTTCAAGAATGCTAAATATCCATTCAATTCATAAGATTACCATAAAGATCATTTATTCAAACATAAAGTTACATTCCAACATTCCCCAGAAGACCAAGGTTCAATATTAACTGAATTGCGATGACCTCATGACCCAAAGGTCACAGGGTCATCACATTCATAAAACCATGTCAGCGCAAAAATATCAAATAAATTGCCAATTAAATTTCACAAGGAAAAACGTATTTAGAAAAAATGGAAGGTTGGTGTTAAACGTGTTTTCATTATGCAAATAATTGACCAAATAGTTCTCCGAAATGGACTTTTTATCGCAGATGTTGCGATACTATACTGTCTGATAAGAAAATAATCCTGTTCAGGAACATTCTCCATATAGGCAAGAAAGACTGCCTGTCATGTCATGGATGAATTTCCTCTAGGACATGATTGATCGGCGCCAATTTGGCGAATGCATTGGCAAGCACATTGAGAAATAACAAAAAGAAAAAAAACTCATGGCGCCCCCATTGAAAATCCCTATCTAACAGCACTGCAAGGTGTTATATCGAATTTCTGTCGCAAAACAGAACGTCGCGCGATCATGGCAAAAAACAGAGCGCAGAAACTCCTCAGGGCTTCCATCAGCTTTCATAGCAAAAAAAAATGGAAGAAAGCAAGGTACGCTGATGTGAGCAAATGAAATTTTCTTGTACTCACCACTTTTGTTTTCCAAGACTTCTCCTGAGCGTCAAACTCGTATTGCATTGCATGCATGACAATTGCGTCCATTGTCTCATTATGGCCGCGAATTATTGCAGAGCACTTCCTTTGGCACACGCGTATTTAATCACTGAAACAAACAAAGACTTGGGTTACTTAAGCTTATTAAGCCAATAGTAAGAAGAAACCACGGTTTCGTCAGCAAATAAACTGCTAGTCTCCGTTATCAAAACTGCGCAAAGCCGACACTCGCCATGTAACATTCAGGGAAATGGTGCATACAAGTGTACCACTATACACATGTACATGTATCAATAAAAACCACGTACTTTGTATTTAACGCATATATGGTAACGATGAAATGACGTAAACATCACAAACATGCAAATTAAATTCTTTGCTTTGTTGAATGTGTATGACCCTGAAATGGCAATGGCACACAGCAAGGAAATTTAAGACGAAGCCCGAGATTTGGCCTACATGTAAGTGTTTACACATTTTGCTCGGGTCTTTCAAAAAATAAGGAAGACGTGCATGTACGTTGACAAATACTGTATACTGTAATGTATATTCATGTATGTTAAATGCATGTATACATGGATTTGACATTTCTTATGTACAGTACATGTACATGTAGCAGGCTGGCACCAAATCAGTATGTTGGGGTTACACGACATGGAAATATAAATCATTAGGCCTAAATATGCTTATAAAATGCACACATGCATCAAAGCATGCAATCTGAAATTTGCAATTTTTATATTTACTTTCAAAAAAATGGAACATGTACAATGTACATGTACGTGCATGTATATTTAAAATAGAAAAAAACAACATAGAAGCAATATCAACTTGAGACAGCAACATATTGCAATAAGTAGCATATGCAAATATGATTTTAATACAATTCCATGGATGTGTTCAATTCAGTTTTTCAAGTGGTTGAATACACACTGAACAGAGGTGATTTGATCTGAACTTGTCAACCTAAGGTCGCTTCTAGCAAATCAACGATTTGAACATGCAGTGTCCATGATGGTTTCAATCCTACTGTTAGGAAATCGATTTTCTCAACAAGCCATGGAAGATGCCATGAGATTGGCATTCTACAAATCTTCCCAAATGTGATAACTTTGACCTCAATCTTGACTTCAAAGATGCAATGAACGTGTAATGGGCATGCCAGATCTCCATCAGGAAGAGCCCCGCAAGCAATTCGAAGACAAATTGTGTCAGACCTTCGTGGATTCTGGGAAAATACTGCATTGATGTTTAGAAAGTTTGACAGGTTTCCAACAGCTTTTATGGTAAGTCTAATATAACGCGTTTTCCACCCTACAATGGATGTTTTCGGAATTTCGGAAAGTTTCTTTATATTGATTTTAACAGAAGCGTTAACTTTTACATTTCTACAACTATTGGAAGAGCATGCAACTTTCTTAAAACGAACTATTTATCGCCAACTACTGGAATGCAAATGATGAAGATGATTTGATTGTAAGAAAGAACCAACATTTGAAGCGCGTCATTCCGCAAGTTATCAATGTCAAAATGGCGACAAAGCATGACGATTCAAACGAAGGATTCTCACAGTGAACTAGTCATGCCTGAGGAAACATTAAAATGCTCGTTACAGATTGTTAGTATATATGTGCTGATTCTTAAAGGAACGTCGATTGACACTCGAAAATCCCATTGAAACTGGGTTACTTGACAAGCGTTAAATGCGAAATTTATTCAAAATAAGTATTGATAACTTGTCAACTAATGGACAATAAATTTGTAACATGCGTCAGAAACATGTTTCTGAAAACTATACATTCAGGCACATATCAGGTGACACTTTTTCATGAAGGTTTTCAATAAGGGGAGGTATTTCAGTCCCAGGGGAGGGAGTCTGTATTGGGAGGCTGACAAATGTTTGGGTTTGAGACATGAATTGTTTTAGCTTTAAATGAAAATGAGTCTGGAAAGAGGAAACGAAATTAGATTTTGGGATACGGTAAAGATGTCGCCGTGAGGCGTCGAATCCCTTTGGAAGAGAAACGAAACGTATTTCAATACAAAGGCAGTAAACCCGATTTGCATAAGCCACAGCCGTTTGCCGAATCCATTTTGCATGAGCTAGCTCATGGAAGAGATTGCTATTTATCTCCAAGGACCACAGGTGAGCGAGAACAGTTCTAGAGAAGAAAAACCAGAAAAATAATCGATCGCAAGTTTTTACGTTGCTGTACGTGAAGCGAGCCAAATTCCAGACTAATAGACATATTTCAACCGTCCATGCATGCGTCCCATTAGCTGGACATTAGCCAGCTATGCGATTACTCCAGGAACGGGTCATCAAACATTGAACGACCATCAAAAAAGCTGAGTTGGAGTTAATGACTGTAGCAATTCAAATTACGACGATTACGGCATGCGTGATTTTAGCGAGAAAAACAATTGGCAACGACCTGTGTGGCAGTTTGAAACCATCGTTTTACGAATAAAGTTACGAAGATGATATGAAGAATTTGGTCCATTGCGAAAGACGGAAGTGATAAAGTAGAGGCACGCAAGATCACGGACGAAGAAATCATATATATACCATGTTTAGAAATGCATGTAGTTAAAGAGTTGCAAATGAATGTTACAAATTGAAGTTATCATCCAAATATTTACATTAAAATTTTAATACATCCATGTCATGATCATTTAAGTTTGTTTAGGCACGTTTTGGTAAGGATCGTGTGGTTTGTGATCAAAAACGTTCAAACTTATACTTAGTCCGAATCTGACAAACTCTGTGGAGATCCTAAATCCAAGCGAACTTTCTCTAAAGAAAATCTAAAAAATCAGTGTCTGTGGATGCCAGACTATAAAACTTAACAATACATGACAAAAGTCTTTAAATTTTCACGAATGTTCTTAACTTTTGACAGATTTGTTACATTTAAAGTCAAGTTAATTTGAGCATTTCCTACCTAGTTCCCCGAAAATTCACAGCCAATTCTGCATCTGGTGCAGCACCATCACGAAAACAAGGTTCTTTACCAAGATGATTTCCTTGTCGTTGTTAATTTTGAAATCATTTAATGATGATGAAAGCTCTTCCGGTAAAGCTTCTTAGAAAAGCACGCATTTTTACATGAGACCAAAAGACCAAAAAAATTACGACTATAGACAAAATAATTATTAACAGACAACCTGAAAATACCTGTATCCGTATGGGAATCTCTACATCTCCTCAATGGTCGCAATTCAAAAAGCTAATTTAACGTTTTTCAGAGGCTTTTTTATGTTTCAAATTTGAGCTATTAAATATTAAAAACATAAGATTTGCGACAGATAATAAAGCACTATAAGGCTCAATTATAATTGTTGTGAATTTAAATAAATGGTTTTATTGAAAAAATTGTGTAAGGTATACATGTTAAAAACTATGTTTAACATTTTCTAAGAGTGTCGAATTTGATGTTAGTGATTTTTTAAAACAACACATGTCTCAAACATTCATTTATTAATTTGCCAGAAAATATCAGAATCAAGTTTCATTTGTTATCCGTTGGGTGTTGATCAACTGTAGGATACAGTATTCATAGACTCATTTTTGATCATGTGTAGTACATGTCTAGATCAACGAAAGTTAACATTGTACAGTACTTTACATGTACAGTAGATTCCATTCAGTATTAATTTATTTTCTGCATGCACAGAGCTGAACAGCCCGTTAAAGAACTCAAGTCTTTAAATCTTGTACGAATTGAGAGAAGAAAAAAATGTCTAAGCTAGCTTTGAGTCGAAAAAATGCCAGCGAGTACATCTACAACACTCCGGAAAGTAAATTCTTATAACTTCACTTCCTGAATCGATTCTATGCTCGTTTTGAAGAAACGGCATTCCACAACTCGCCTTTATGGCAAAAAACTTACTTTCCAAACGTTCATTGTCAAGAAAGTGTTCGTCATACATACGGTCCTTCTCAACTTTTTTTGACTGTATGGCCCTAAGGGAAGCCATTATTTTACCTTTTCCCAAACTCTGTCTGCGCGGCAATGGCATCGCAAACCTTCGGGAATTGCCAAGTCATCCGAGCGACCCGAGCCCAGGCAATTAAAACACGTTTCAATTAGCTCCGATCCAATTTCGGTAGTTATTTGGCGTAGAAACGAGCTTGGAGGCGAAGATTTGTGCGTCCCAAAAGGTAGAGCAAACACGGCGTTGCATCCGACTTAATTGGCAACGACTGGCATCCAACCGCGCCGCTGGGACACCCGAGTGCAATTCGCAAAAACCAACTCTGAAAACGATGTCGGGTTCGGATTGCATTGAAAAAAATCTGCTCCAAATTGCTAATGCCTTCAAAATAACTAAGGGAAATTGTGCGCTGCGCTGGAAAATAAACTGCCATCTTCAGGATGAAATAGAATTAAGAGATGCTGGCAGAGTCGAGATGGAAGAAAAGATATTTTTAATCGGGTTCTCCCGGAAAAAGATTCCCTATCGAGTATATAACGGCTTAATTGCACACTGTAGAAAACAAAAAAAGAATAACCGAATAAGGTGTTAAAAAATGCGTCATATTCTGACCAATACATTGCATATAAAATTATCTTAAAACCAGTACACGAAACAAAAACTAAAAGATGCATCTTCAATATTTTAATTTAATTTGCAAAAATATGCCTCTTGTTTAAAGTTACAAAACGTTTCAAACAAGATGCATCAGCCTCATTTCGGGGACTTGTCTTGATTTAAGATTCTTTGAAATTGCGGTTTAATTTTTTATAGTAACGATTATGCGATTAATAAAAGAAAATAAAAATAGGTGTACTCATTAAAAAGGTAAAGGTCGACCAAACAAGCGAAATAAAATTAAAAAATGCATCTTCAATATTTCTAATTTAATTTGCAAAAATACTGCATACATCTTGTATAAGTTACAAAACGTTTTCAACAAGATTCATCAGTTAGCCTAATTATTTCGGTTACATCTTGATTTAATATTCTTTGAAATTGCCGTTTAATTTATATAAAATTAATAAAAGAAAATGAATATATATACTGTAGGTGTACTCCTATAAAAGGTAAATGTCGACCAAAAAAAATGTGAAACCAAATCTGTTTCTGGTTAAGATTGATACCAAATGTTATACCAATAAAATTGAGAGACACTTCGAATAAAACATTGCTGCTGCTACTTAATCATTTTGAATGTTTTTTTCTTTTAGCTGCAAACAAGTTTTACCAGTTATTATCCATGTCTAAATTATCTACAGCGAAACGACATCAGCATTCACGTTACGAGGCTCTTGCTATTGTGATAGCAACAGTGTCCTTGTTCATGCTCCAGTGTTCATGTCAAAATCATGTCACAGCTAATGACATTAGCATCCATGTTAATATACTACATGTTATTGCAGTACTAACATGTTTACTAATGCCATTTCGCAATAAAAATTATTTTGACATGAGCAACATCTATACCATAAATACGCACGTTTCTAGCATGAAAATAAGCTTACAAATTTCTACTAAAGTATTAGAAGGAATTGCAGCAATGTCCTTCAACTTCATAGCGACAGCGTTTATTCTCTTTCTACAACTGAAAATGAACAGGCTTCCCATTTTATGGTAGTTGCCTTTTTTTAAGAAGTACACCTATTTTTTTTTATTAAAACGGTTGAGTATTAAAAACAGAATTCCTAGAAGAAGGGGTACCGATCGATGTAACTCCGGCAAATCCCGAATCTCTGCTTGGAAATTTAATGGTACGGCACGTAATTTGATAGAGATTCATAAGCTGGGAAGCAACGTGCAACAATCCATCTTGCGCGAATGATGGGCTTGTTAAATCACGCGCGATGACAGGGTTGCGGGGGCGTCGTACGTTCGGAGCAATTTCGCAGTCACAACGACGCGGAGAAATTAAGCAGAAAGATAACGAGCGACATCGGAATGGCGGTGCTTCTAAGGACAAGAAACGCAATTGCTGGGGGCAAACGGATCGAGACAAATGGCATCCCAGCAGAAAAGATTACTGGTGGAACCAGTCTAGCGGAATAAGAAACTGCACGCGTGTTGCTCCACGATGCCTAGCAGAAATATGGAGCGTGGAATCATAAACGACAAAAATACTCGCCTAAATTTGTAGTGATAAAGGATTAAAAACAAGCAGTTTTAGATCGCCGCAGGATTGTGCCACAATCTACTCGCAGCCCATCCCCTGGTGAATTTCAAAAAACATGATTTGAAGCATCATGCAACTGGCTCCGATCATGTGAATTCAGAGTAATTTGTCAAATGAAAGTCAGCTTTCCTTTTAACTTAACATTTATGTATGATAAATTATGACTACCAGCAATAAAATTCACATAAACATGGCTATAAATGCGGCTCAGGTTATATAGGTGAGCATTTAAAAAATAACATACATTCGAAAAAAAATTGTCGATTTGATCATTCGAATTCACGAATGATAAACAGTGAACGTACAGTAAATTATATTTCAGAGCTCATTAGAAAAATTGAAGTTTGTCCTTTTGACATCTTCTGTTATTTCTTGTCATATACATTTTTTTTAACAAGAAAGACTATTTGCAAGGAGTTGAGGAATTTTCAAGAAGTTCTGTTCAAGAAAACGATGACATTTAACAGCAGGTTTTTTTTTCTTCTTAGATTTGTTAGGTTAGGGATGAAAAATGATTAATGAACGATGTTACAAACTATCGTTTAATGTCCAGCGATAAGCGCTTCTATAGGGGAAAGTAAGGTAATTAGTTTGGCAACACCGAATTGGCAACTGTTTTCCAACAGTGCATGAGTGGTTGATTCCTTGACAGGCAATTCTACTCCTACGGCATTCCAACTGGGCGGCCATGCATTTCCTGTCGATTTTCTACAAAGAAATTCGGATTTCCGTTAAACCAGAACCACATTTGGAGTTGCCAAATGGATTATCAAACTTCGTGCAGTCACGCGACAAGCGATGGTACTTCTGGGCAACTGACAACAATTTTAAGGAAGTAAAAATTGATAAAAATGGGAAGGTGCCATGCTGCGTGACAAAGGCGGAATTTCGTGTGAATTCAAATTACCTGACTTCCAATCACGAACAGCAATTCTAGGGGGCCAGGCGAAATGATTGATGATTTCGTTTACCATCGTTTCTGCAAACGACTGCTTATTTTTTTTTCCTCAAAAGTTTTTGATCAAAATGCGTGCACAGTGGTGAACACATTTTATAAGCACATATACATAAAAGAAAAAAAAATTACTAGACGTTCAAATTTTCTTTTTAAAAATCATTAAAATAAGTTTTTTTTTAGTACACGGACTAATCGAAACGAAGTATTCATTATAATAAGATTTATCTTTGCTTGACGTACTTGATAAACAAAATATTGCAGTGAACTTTTTGTCATTTTTGAAAAAAAAAAAACTGGAAATTTCAGGAATAGGAAACGATAGAACAATGGCTTTAAATTGAATAAAATGTTTTTGAGAATCAAAGTGCTTGTGACTTATTGACGTGTTATGTTGTTGGCATACTGTATTGTTACGATTTTAATTCCATACAAGGCTGTAAGTTACACCAAGTTTTGATCTTTCTGACATGGTATTCAAATGTAAATTTAAAAAATTTAAATTTACCCTGTGATATAGTGAATTTCTAGAGCTGCATTTCTAAGGAAAATTAAAAGAATTTTAGAATGTATGAATATGATAAATTCTTAAAATATCAGCTAGAATCAATCAACTGCATTATAAAGTGGTAGGTATAGTTTCAACATAGAAAAACGAAGGATTTTGAACTACCAAACGTTGTTTTTTTGTTAAAAATTGAAAAAAAAAACATTTCGTTGTGAAAGAATTCTTCGTTTTTCTATATGTAAATCAGCTAGAATTTTGACAACTTAATAAAACCTTAAAAATATTAAAAGATTGGGAAACTTTTCTGGCACTTATACCAATAAGCGAGAGCTTCCCCTTAATATAATTTTAATGAGGCCCGGGCTTTGTGCGACTAAGTGAACCGTCATCCATTACAATTGGTCGATATATTGAATATCAATAGTTCCTTTTCTATCTTGCACCCATAGCAGTTAAAAATAGTGAAAACAAAAAAGCCGAAATAAACAAAACTTGGACGAGCATAAATTGCAGGTAAATTCGCAGAAAACAACAAAGCTAGCATCACTCCTATACCTGAAATGGACACTCGAGAACGCACTGTCTGGAAGACTTGGACCGACTGGACATTATGCAAGTGAGGATACGGAATGGTGCAATAAAAACAAAAAATAGAAACCAAAAGTGTAGTCAAAATGACGAGGTTACATGTACTTGCATAATTTACTAGCGGAAAAACCCGGCCCCTTCCCAGGTGAAAATTGTTGTTTGGTTTTCTAACCTCTTTTATGTAACCAGGAGTTAGATTTAGTTGTCCTTGTCTCCAAAAGATGGAGCTATATGATTTGGATACATGCCGGATGGGGGGAGGTTAAACTCTTTGACAATTTTATGGCCCCGGGGTAAATTAACAAGATTTATGGCCTTGGAATTCCCCACGGCGTTCACGCTCGTGGGGGGTGTACCATGAGTGGCCAATAATATCGAAGCCACAATCAAACCCAGCCAGCCAGTGACACAAGATGGACGCGATTTCTATTTTATACATATATATATATATATATATATATATATATATATAGTGGTAGGCCACTCATGGCCTACCAATTTCTGTGTCTCGCAAGAGTTCAATAAAAGAAATTGTTCGCCAATGCATAAACTATAAAACTAAATTACTGTTACACGTGTAATCAAATATTTTAATGGCAAAATTCCTTGTTTTAAATTATTTCATGAAACTCCAGTTCCAATTTATGGAATTTGAAACATTATTTTGTAACAATTTTTAATTACGGTAATTACCAATTTGCAGCTTTCCCCTTTACTACGTTTACTTTGTCACGAATTTGCAAAAACAAAATTGACTATTTTGGGAAAAACTTTGTTTTTACCAAGCGTCACACAATAACATCATACAATAATTAACTTTGTACATTTAATTACCGAAGAGATCAGAAATCTGTCAAATTAGATTTGACCAAAAAAACCTTAAAGATCACATTTTTCTGCAGCCAAAATATCGAAACGATACAAGAACCTCATCCGAAACCAGCAAAGATAACCATTCTCTTGCAAAAAAAGTTGCCTTTTCCAGAAAAACATTCTTTCATCGAGGATGAGATGTCACTTCACAGAGTCGAGCTCCATCTGGCTGTGTAAGACGCGATAAACGCCTCTCCAGTTCCCCTTACGACGGTGGGGGCCGCTAGCATCTGCACCGTCGTAATTAGACGTTAATTGGCAATTTAGACGAGAAACTGGCTCTGTCAATGGCAAATGAATGGTCCCATTTATTTGCATATTGTTATAGCAGCCAAGAACATTAGGCCGTATTGCGATACGCCTAGAGGGTGCGGGGTTGGGGCTGCAAAAGGAGGCAAAGATCTAAATATGAACAATTTTTGCAGAAACTGCTGGTGGATAGACGATCGAAGGAAGAGAAATTATACGACTGCAGATGCGCGAAGGTCGTCCAACTCTTATTCAAATGCTAGACGCTGCGGCTCCGAACCGCCATTTGTATTAATTAAATCGACGATATTTTATGCGAACCTCCTAAAAAACGCCATGAAAAATAACGCCCTTTCAGAGCTGGATATAAAGTCGGGAGATAAATAGCTTGGAAATACGCTTCAGTCGCATAAATTCAAAGGGCGAGTCGACAAAGTCTGGAGGAGAAGCTGATCGTCCAAAACAGAAGATAAAAAATGTACGAGAGAAGTAGTTGCAGCACTAAGGGGTACAAGTTCACCATCTGAAAAGAGTCGAGGGAGCAAACAGCTTCAATATCGTATATACAATCAGTTGCAAAACAAAATTTCGTCTATCTTGGGAGATAGACTAATACGAGACTACGATGTCAATAGGCTTACAATCCATATGCTTCAGGCATGGGAGGCCCCAGATGGTGAAGCTGCCGAACACATAAGTATAAGACCCCCATTACGAAAAAGGGGTAGGAATGGTGATGAGAAATATGGAAAATTACATGTTATAAATGGTGATGAGTGTTCACAAGATAGTGAGGTACATTTCTGTAAAGACCCAAATTCAAGATAAGCAATTTCGTCTTTGTTTACGGCGGCCAGTAAAGCAGTTTTGGTGTTGGAATCATGGAAGAATAGGGTTCAAAACTAATTGGAAGGTGGGAAAAAGCTAGATTACTTGGGTTTTGCATTTGGATACAGATTACATAGAAACTGGTCAAAATCTGCAATGTGGAACGATAGAAACAGGTACGAGGAAGAAGAGGGCACAAGAAGCTTATACTAGCTGTAGGTCAACCGAGCCATTGCTGTAGAACGTCGGATTATTGTCGTCTGCATGCCTGGACAAGAAGTTAAAAATTTAAACAAATTTCACGAAAAACCTCGCATAAATCAATGAACAACAAATTGCTCAGTTTTTTTTTTTTTCCTTGAACGGTACTTCAGAAACATATGAATATTTAAGATAATGCAAGAATACGAATGATTTTAAAAGTGAAACGATACACTCGTGGCATACTTGAACATCCATGAAAACTACGAATTAAGCTTTGAAGAGAGCTTAACATAAACAGCTACATGTTCTTTTGAAACCTGACATGGAAACTGGTAAAGGCTTTTATCTTTTTCTTATCCATTACGGGCCATTGTGTGTCGCGAACAAAAGGGACGTTCGTAGATTTTTGAGCAAAGTGCATGGGGCGTGCTCAATTGCCTCTCGACGCGAGGAGCAGAAATGTCAAAGATCGACGACGAACCTCCCAGATTCTCGTTCCCTCTCGTGCGCTATAACTCAATATTTTCTATTATTTTATTAGCCTTCTTTATTACCACCGCTGCGACTCTTCATGATCGTGCCACCAAAGGCCGATGAACGAGGACGCATGCGCAGTGAGCGAGGCTTGCAGTTCCGCAGAACCGTCGGGAAACGCACGCCAGAGGCGCAGGAACCGATAGAGCGCCAGAATGGATATTGCAAATCAGAGACACCGGGATAACCTTTTGTGCGGAGGAACGGAAGCGCTCCAGGAGGAAGTCGTCTCGTCAACTACGTGTACATGCGTTGGAAAGAAAATTCCCCGGTTAACCCATATAGAAGGACGGCAACCTGTGGCGCCTTCAAAAAGATCACGAAATTTGGTCTACTTTGGCATTCCCCGGATGGAGTTGCATCGATTGCTCGTGGACCACTTTTAGAAAAATGCATGATGGCAAATGTTTCGAAAATTCTCCGAGGGCATGCACGTTCAAGTATGCTTTTCGAAACGTTTCTAGGAATTCTTGGGCGCAGCTTTAAAGAATTCAAGCTCGCTTCATAAGACTTAACTATATTTCGAAGATAACCGGAATAACTTTCAAATATTCGCCGCAAGCCATTTAAACAGAACTGCTCCTCATAGTCCTCAATAATTCACAAATAGTGATGGAAGTTACAATTTCGAAGATTTCTTTCGGGAGTATTGCCAAAGATTCTTGGCGGAGCATATTGTACGTAACTGTAGTCATCACTTATTTATGGATGCCCTGAGACTACTACCAATAATTCTGCCAAGGGTCGTTTAGTTTTTACTTTCGGTATTCTTTGATTCTTTCTAAAACGATTTTAGGTATTTGTTTGAGGATGTTATTACATGTACTGTAAATACAAAAGTGATACTCGAACAGAATCTTTACGATTCGCAATTTGGCAGTCGTGAAGTCACGAGTGCTAAAGGTATATAATAAATGGTTTAAAAACAGAATTTTATAAACGATCGAATCAGCTTGTCGATTTAGTCGGGTTTCATGACTGCCAAAGTATAATTTGCCAAGTTTGTCTGATCATCGCCCTAGCTAATTTTTCGTTAGTAGTTTGTTTTTAATTAAATGGTTAATTGTTTAACGAGGACAAATGTAAATATTCTTAGAATTGATGTAAGAAAAAACAATATTACATTAGCAGAGCCAAAATTAATCCCTAAAAGCTCACATTTACGTGAAATCTATCAAAGTAATAACATCTAAAATTAGTTTCAATCTACTTTTTGAAAGTTGCTTTTACGAGGTTTATAAAACCTCTGAGAAAGATATTCAGCTGTAAATATAGTATACCTAGTGTAATTATACCTAAAACCAACACATACGGCCAAGAAGCATTGCTGGAAAAGTGTTAACCATATAAAATAGTGCCAAATGTAGAATTTTTAATATAAAAAATTGAATAATTGAATAAAGAATAATTGCTTATAAGAGGCTTATAAAATCTCTGAGAAAGATAATTATAGTATACCTAAAACCAACCCATACAGCCATAAAACATTGCTAGAAAAGTCTTAACCATGTAAAATAGTGCCACATTTAGAATTTGTAATATAAAAAAGATAATTCAATGGAAGTATTAAACAACGTATCCTTAATTTACACTTGTTATCTACATTGCAATTTTTCGGAAAACATTCTTCGAAGAATTTATAGGTGCATGAATTTGTTTTTATGATCATCTCAGATTACGATAAACCGTAATCCTGCAATGACAGAATTGCTGTAAAAAATACAGTACTTGTCATAATCAGAACTAACATGTCAACCCAATCAAGACATCTTCTATTAATCAGAAGTGATATAAAACAAAGTGAACTGGAGCAAGAGAAGAAGTTTCAGTTATACGCTTGTTCTTTTGAATTATTTCCATGTTTACAAGAAAAAAATCATTAACATCGCTATACACGCGTTCATTAAATGAGGGATTGCTATACAAATTTCTAATATTGCCGCTATTGCGAGTATACTAATGAAAAGTTAAAAAAAACTCATTTAAACAATATAAAAAAAACGAATTTCAACCGAAATCGCTGAACTGTGTGAATAAAGAGTGGAGCAGAAACCAGCGAGAAAAGCTTAGATCAATACAGATTAGTTCGCATCCCTGGTGAGCAAAGGAAAAGTTGTTCAACGAGATGAGGCATTTATGAACATCCCTTGTCAGACATGTGGGTGTCAACTAAGGGTTAGACATGAGCCACATTTTCAGTGACATGCGGGCGCCCCCACGCCACTTGTCAGAACGATCGCAGTCCGTTAAGTCGAGCGGAAGATCGGGATTCCGTCGAAGAGAGTTCGGTATTAAAGTTGTGGAAAACCTCGTTTATCCGATCGGAAAAGCCAATCGGTCTCGGTCCATAATCGTTCAGTCCCAGAGGATTCCTACGGGTTGTTGAGGGTTTGCGCCTCCAAGTTTCTGACACGTCACATCGAAGCTATTTATTTTTTCCACGGTGAATGTTTTTTTTTTCCGTTGCCGAGGCCCGGAGGCCTCAGACGACGACCATAAATCCGCGGAAAAAAAATAAGACATGGCAAATGTTTGCTGCATTGCAGATGTCTTGAACTTTGTCTGCCAGTTAGGCACCCATTTAATGCGCGATGGAAAACTGCTGTGGATTCCGCTCTCTAGCATAGATAAAAACTGCGAAAAGGTAGTGGAGAGGAGCCGATAAAGCAACGTTTTTAGCGAAAACGAACCGTAGACTGGGAAAACCGGAAACTGATGATCAAATTTGTTTGACTTCCTGAAACTTTAACGGTCGCGGTACGTTACTGGCCAAAGGATTGGCAAAGGCAAACCAAGCCGCATATTTATTTACATGTTATAAGGGAAAATTGTCAACCCAATCGGCGGGCTTTATTTAAAATAGAGAAGTTTACATCTCGTAGAATTGGTATCATATTTCTTATCTATAAACGTTTCACATTTTGATGACTGGGAAATACGAGCAAATATAAACATTACGTTCCCAAGAGGATCATAACCAAACCATGCTAAAGACAACCCTGTCAAAAAGATTTGATCTTAATGGTTAGGGTAAGGAAGATAACTCTTCGACTTTCTTGATGTTCCTCGAGGAAATGTAGTAAACAATTACAGCTTAATATTTCCACAAACTTTTAATAATTATTTACATTCCCCAAGAACGCATCATTGCAATTTAGATGTTAACGGTTTCACAGATATTCTAAACAATTTTCTATATATTTTACAGAATTCATAATTATATTTACTTAAATTAACATTATTATAATCTGAATAAATGTGGTTTTAGCAATTGAATGCACATTCGTTAGGCAAATTATGGGTATGGTATGAAGTATGGCAAACACTGCTTGCACAGCCGCGCGTGTTGCGGCCATACTACAGGGGCAGCCGCATACAATTATGGAGGTTTGATGGAAATGCTGGTATCGTGGTGCGAGTAGACAGACGAAGACAGTAAAATAATAATCCCTTCAACTTTAAGGAATATTGAAGAATTCCAGAAGGCTTTTCACAAAAACTACAAAAAGGACCAAAAACCTCATTTGTCCGATGATGACAGATGCGCAAATGGTACTTCTTGCAACTTAATGGGTCGGCAAACGTTTTACTTGTATGCCAACTGTGGACATAAGTAATAGCGCGATGGTCTTCACGAAGTCGAATTTCAAGGTCATTGTATGGACATAATAACCACTATACGTACTTACTACTAGCAACAAATGGCATCTCGACAACGGCAATTTATACCGAAGCATCATACCCACAAATCAAGAATTCTCAGTAATTTCAAGAAAACAGTAAATTCAAGAATACAGTAATTTTGATAATAATGTGAAATTTCGGAAGTTCTTCAAATAAAAAAAACAATTTTTTAAAATGAAAAGTGCCGGGGAATGCTTCTTTCCTTCCCCAGTAGCAAAAAATTGCAGCCCAAAGGGGTAAAAATCTTTAGTTTTTAAAGCCAAGGGCCATACTTCTGCTGTCATTTCCTTTGCAGAACGCAATTTCATATTCCGGCCCCTGACGACATGCAGCTGTAGAACCATTGCTTTCAGCATGTCTCCAACATGGTTTTTATCTTGTTCAAAATAAAAAGTTAACGCATCCTTTCCAAAAAAAAAAAATAATAATGACACGACGGTTTAGGATTTTTCTAGATTTTACGTGATTAGAAAGAAAGTATGATAATGAGAGAAAACGCTGCTCCAATTTAAATAGGGTTTAGAAATCAAGCATCATATCGTACATCCTTGCACTGAGAGAACAAAACCGGTGTTATTGTGTAGCCATGATTACAAATGCACTTGCTTCCATGACTCCCACAAAGATCAATATTTTAGTTTATTCTACTGTATTAGTTTAGATGCGAAGACTAGATTTACTCTAGTATCTTCGTAATATATAACCATTAAGCCAGTGCTTTCGGAGATGTTTAAATATAGAACAACATTTAATTTAAAATAACGTGCTTTTAGTTATTTGTATATAAATGCACTGTGTACATACCTACTTGTACATGTATTGTATATACGAGCGTACGCACATGTAGCCTATATTGTACATGTATAACCTGCATAATGTATACATTTATATTCAAAATCAAACATTGTTTTAAATTTGCGTTAAGAGTACAAATAGTTTTCTTTTATTTAATTAAAAAATAACAAGAGTTTTTAAAATTGTTAACTTGTTGAGGGCATTTTAAATAAATATACTTTTTGATTATATAGTTATAGCGGCATTAGCGGGTATGGTGTTTTATCATGTCCGTTGACATATGTCACAAATTTTCAAAGAGACCACATTGTATAAGCCATGGACAATAACTTGCAGGCTGAAATACAGTATACACGCAAGTCAAGGAGGTTCTGCCTTTTCTCTTAATTTATCTGAAGGGTGACACTTTCACAGAAGAAAAAATAAGCTAAACGAACATGTTAATTACGAACACGAGTAAAATGAATGTCTTATAAATATTTTTGTAATGTCAAATGCATGAATGACATTTCAAAGACATTCAAAGAGTTAGCAACGATTTCTTGTAAAAACGTAAACTTCTACAACATTCCCATAAGGACAAGCCTTTCAGTTCCACTTTAATTTATAAACACTGTAAACCATTTAATCAGCGATCAAATTAAATAACAGTTTGGTACAACATATCGCCAAACTATAAAAAACAAGGTCTTCACTCGAACCTAAGCAACTGCAAAGCGCTGCACTTTGTTTACGGTGGCTGCTCAATTCCATAAAAGTTAAATGCGCACATCTTGCTAAATTCACTTTTAAACTCTCCTCAATAATTCAGGAAATGGCTTTCAAGGAAATTTTATTACTGGGGTGGGGGCGTTCCCGCGTGAAAATAGCAGCCGTAAGCCGCTGCTTACTCAGGAAAGCATTACATTTGAAGGCTTCGGAAAGGCATAAAAATGGATGTTTCACGGAAGATCTCTCACTTTACCAATATCAGCTTAAAACCTTTGTCTGATTCGTATCATGCAGACTTGAATACGAATAGCCTCTCCGGGTATAGCGAGTGCTTTGTCTATTCATTATCTGGGCCTGTTGGTAAAAAAACTGGATCTTTTGGGGATAAACCACTTTCACCTACCTCGATCTAGATTCGCTGCACGATTCGCATTTGCGCCGCCCGATCGAGTTTGGGAACCCAGATGCAAGGGACAGTTTTAAAAAGCATGCTTGTAGCCTTTGAAAAATACGCACCAGCATTGCATCTCAATCACGTGGTCTGCACAAAATCTATACTGTTTATCCTATAAACCGGAGATGTGGATGCGCTCGAATGCATGGATAACCTGTACTGTATATATTAAGAAGAGCTGTATGTCACAACTTTTGATCCGCTCACCCGATTGCGCTAAAATTTTCCTGGAAAAATTTCCCACGCCCGAGAATTAAACTAAGGGGGTTGGCGACCCCTAAAATATTACCCCTTATCCATGATTGCATCCCCATTATCGCATATTTTACATGAAAATACCCCAATCTGAGTCCCAATATGGCCGCTGCTTCAATAGCCAACCTATAATGCACCGATTTACAAATAGAAATTATACACTTCACTCTATACAAACACCTGCGACTTACCAGAAGTACAAAAACTTGCGTTTAACCTCAGCTTTTATGGTAAGTGTTCTTTATCTATCAAGTTGGTGTAATTTAATTTAATATCGCGCAACAATTTAACAGTGAGTTTAAGATGTTTAAGCTGTCACTGCGAAAAACCGCTTACAGCAAATTCTGCAGTTGCTGCATGGTTCGTTAATTAGAGTTACTTGACATAATGTATGCTTAATTAACGAACCATCCGGCAACTGCAAAATTTACAATAACCTTTTTTTCGCATTGACAGCAAAAGTTATAGGGAAATCAATTCAACAGCACAATGTTTCGAATATACTCAATTGGAAAACAGGTGAGTGTTTATGATTACTTTGAGCTTCCCTGGGCAAAGCCGGGTTTTACAGCTGGTTTTTTTATAAAGTACACACCGTGCTTCGCATAAATCATCCTGGCATACCATTTTACACATATGCACATTCATTTATTGCAAATAATTTGAAAACAAGATGTACACGTAAATGGTGTTCATAAAACATATTCATAAAATCATTTACGATATTTGGATGGATGAACAATAGATCATCGGTACATGTACCATATTAATCTTACAACATTTCATGCGCAAGAAATACCGTCAAAGTCTTGGACGGAAATCTTCCAATATACAAAAGTCCTTTATAGCAACTGCGAAGTGACCCGTTTAAAACGAACAAAAAAAGTTTTTTCAATATTATTCCATGAAGAATCTAACGTGCCCATTGCCGGCTAATCCTAACCAAACTTCAATGCATGCAGGCAAACTTCGAGGGCGCTAATTTTCCGATAGGTGGTTTCTTATGCTAAGGCGTTTGCGTAAGCACCGCAAAATTGCGACAAACTCCCAGTCATTTCCGATTCGCCATTAAGCGCGCTGCTTAATTACGCGCGCAAAATGTAGGCGCAGTTTTCCGCCTCGGCACGCAGCGGCTGCAGAAATATGCAATTAAGAAAACGTATGAAATTAAGTGAAAAATCTAGAAAGGAAATTTGCGAATTGTCCTTCGAGGTCTCACTTAAGTCGTTAGCGACTGAATGGGGTTACGAGAGTCAACGAAATGGCTGCGAAAGCACTTGCAAAGGGCCCGACATCATTTTCTACTTTATAATGCACTCTTGACCGTGGCACATCTTCTTGACAGTATCAGTCGAGAAACTCGCTAATCCTGAACGTTTGGTTAGTTCCACCTGTGCGGTTGTCATGCATGTCATGGATGTCCAAATTGTGTAAAACATTTCATTAACACAAACTTTTCAGAAAATTATATGACGTGGGATATTTGTGTAAAAAAATCAACCATATGCTTGGACATGTTCGCTCAAACGTATCTAAAGATCAAATGACATAACATTATTCACACCCAATTTCTCCGAGACACTCAACACTCATTTCAAGTTGCATCTTTCGAAATGCCTCGAGTCACGTTACAAGTCTATGCGTGTCAGGGCAAAGATTCTTTCAGCAGGCCGATAATTCGTTCCAGAATGTCACTTAAGTGAAAAAGCAGCTTCTTCTCCAGTTAAATCAGCCGAATAAAAGCCCTATGACGGCATGAGCGCTAACGTGATTTCGTGCCTCTACAATTAGATTGCACCTTTAATGGATTACCAATTTCCGATTTTAGAAGAAAAGCTCTCGCACATTGTCAGCAAAAAAACAATGAAAAAAACTTCTTTCCAACGAATTGGCATCAACGTCGCTGCAAGAAACTGGGAACAGTGCCAATTCCAGAATGGCCGACATTGGAACAGCCATAGGGTTATTGTTTCCTTTAGTTGACTTGAGACACATGTCCACCCCGCCGTTATTCAGAAATGAAGTAAACCTGCATCCAGCGCATACCAATGGCCAATTTTGCAGTTTAGTAGTCCAAAGCAAGAAACTAGTGCATTACCAGAGGGAATTTCCACAATCAGGGTCACTGAGATCATAAACCAGCCATATGGAAGTTAGTTACATGAAACAATGAATGTTGCTTATGGACCTTCGGTTCTTCACTGAACGTAAATGTCTGGCGAAAGTACTTCATAAACAACACGCACATGATGTATGACATGTGCAAATCCTTTTCACATGTGGGTGCGAGCATAAAGAATGCTTACTTTCGACGTGTTTCTTTCAGCTTTTTCGTGCTTGTTTTTAGCTTATTGTCTCCAGCTTTGGGGCGCAAAATTGATGCTGATGATCAGTGTGCTTTGTGGCGACACTGCATGCGTTGTGCTAGTGTCATATGTGAAACATTACGCGTAAAACCTTGCACGCACATTAGCATCTCATGATGAGCGCAGGACACGTTTTTACGGTACATAGGCGGCATACAATCGTGTACCTGTGTATGGCTACACTTTTGACCATTAGTGATTTGTGTGCTAGTCTGTGTCTTAAAAATCTGCATTTTTTGTAAGCTCAGACTGGCTCGTCTAAGCTCTCTTTGTGTGCGCCCTCATTTAAAAACCATACCGCATTCTTATCCCGCTCGGTGGCGCTAGTGTACCCCGAGTGGTAAGCGCCTGCAATAAGCATTTTTTGTGCTCGCACCCTTAGAACTTCGGAAAAGCGGAACGAAATTAAATTTAGTCCACTTTTTTTTTTCAATCTTATTTGCTCATCGTTTTTAATATTATCAAATAATTCTAGGAACGCGGAAATTTGATACATTTCACTTTATTACCGTTCAGCTGAAGTATGAAAAAAGCCATTGAACACAGCATTATTGTTTGCACAAAAAAAGCAATCAATTCAATATTTGCTGAAGGATCATTTTAAATTGAGAATTCCTCCCTCGCCAACAAATAAATATGATACGTTTCTCAAATTCCTTCAGTAGTTCCTATCTTGCAGAAAATGAGTTTCGCTTAAGGTCAGCGATGAGATTCAAGATGGAAAAAAAACTACATAATTTCAAATTACCATTCTCGATTTTCTTTCAGCCGTCTATACACGAGGAAAGTTACATCTGGAAATACGGCATGTTCAAAAAGTTCCATTTTTTAGAACGTAAATTACGAGAAATGAAATGTTTTAATTTGTCAATTATAAAAACATAAATAAATTTAATTTCTTTCAGTTTGAAATTTTTTTAAAAAAGCCATGGTTATAATAGTAAAATGCTCAGAAAAATGCGTTTGACTTTTCCGACACGCCTAAAATTGCCAAGTTTTCAGATATAACTTTCCTCGAGTATGGCCGGCTTTACAGTGCTCAAATTTTTGTCATTGGAATGAGGAAAAATGGGTCTATTGATAGCAGTCCCGCAGTCTCGCATAACTTATGACAATGGATTATTTTTTGACTTATTCGCGCCCCTCGCCCTAAAATAAGCAGCGCTCGTATTGATTCGGCACTTGAGAATCTCTCAAGAGCGTGCTTGTGATTTACAAGAAAAATGAACAGAGCGTGTGGAGTGCTCAGCAGATGATAACACTTATTACGGTGGATTTGTAAATTGACGTATCAAGAACACTTATGCAGCGTTGGCACGAGCGTCGCGGAGGGGAAAAGGAGTAATTGTGGGGGCGCAGGAGGAAGTAACCGCTGTCAGAGGCACGAATTAGAACGAGTCGTTCCAATTAACGTCAATAAAACGTTTACCGAGAAAGGTCGTCGGGCGAAATCGATGGCACGCTCGAGACATGAAGACTTATTATTAACAGCGTTGATTGAGATGCTTGTTCCAGAATGTACCTTAGTAGTTAGGACGACCAAGGAAGTAATTGCATGACTTGGCGACATGATGCCGTGTTAGGAAGTACCGGTGATATGCACGACACATGAAGTGAAGTGACATTATTTACAAAAAAAAAGCAGGATTAATTTACAAGAATAGCCTGACAATTTTCAGGTAACAACGTAGCTGAACATGCCGAAAAAAGAAAACAGGAAGGGAAATCTCACGGATGATAGCTATTTGGTTAGTAGAGACAATGGTATTATTTAGGCTTGGATACAAAATTGCATATACGCCAACACTTTGACGTCAATAAAGATTACAATAAAAAAAACTGGCTGATTATAAAATGCAGTTACAATGTTCAAAACAAATATAAAATGGAACATGTTAGTTCACAATACAATACACAATACCTAAAGGAAACAGATCTGGATTAAATATTCAGTATCAAATGATATTAGCTGTGAATGTAAATCTCTTAAAACTGTTAAAAGTTCCTGTGCTAATATCCTTTGTTAGTAATAATACATTTTTGTTCCTAGAAAATGTATCCCATTTGCGGAAGTACGCTTAAAAGGAATTTTAAGCATATTTTTAGACATTCCGGGTAGAGTAACTATGAGCAACCTCAACCAGTGTAATGTTTTGGACATCAATAGTCCCAAATAAAATTTTATAGATAAATATTGCGATTTTATAGACAATGAGATGATATAGTGGAAGAATATTCATATATTGAAATATTGAAACATAGGTTGTGTGTGCTGAAAGCAATTTAAGAAGGTTAGTATTCCTACAAATTTATTTTCGTCATATCATTCATTCATTAACGTGAGAAAATGCGTTTTGTACAAATTCGCACAATGCTTTTTTAAATAACCAAGTTATTGATAAGCGCAAAACTTTTTACTCACAAGTACATATTCATATAATTTATGCTAATGATGCATAGCGTAACTTATAATATGCAAGTTATGCTAAAAATATTCCAAATTGACTTTTCATGCCTGTCTACAGTGTTCATGTAGCCTACATATTTTCAATTTTATGCAAAGGTGTTTTTTACTTAATTACACTCGACAAGTCAAAAAGCATCCAACATGTTTCAAATGAAATCGAAAAACCGTGCTAAATAATTCTAAAATTGCTCGTTTTAGCCCTTCGTGCATGCTTTTAAGACATACTTTGAAAATGAAAAGCATGAGCATTTAATCATTCGTGTACATGTTGCCAGTTTGTCTTAAAATATGCATCGATGTTAAAGACGAGAAAACTTGGAATATTTTAACCTTCCTACACGACTTCACTCGCAACATGTTTTCTGCAACTGCAAAAGTGCCCACATGTAGTTTATTTTTATATTTATTTCAGGCTTTTACAAATCGCGCTTTTGATGACAATTTTATGAACAGCAACAGTCAGCGGTTTTTGTTTATAAAAGCGTATACGTGTATTTCATCATGTTTTTTGGACCAGTACTGTTCTTATATCCAAAACGTAGGACATTACCCCTACACATTTACATTTCAGCTAGAAAATGAATTTATCTCGCAGCAACAGCTGCAGGCAGAAAATTATATTTTGCAAGGATCTTTCGCCATCTGAAAGTTCTTATCTTAAAGAGTGTACGCCCCGAATACTGCATTCTGATGCACTCTTTATTACGTTTATGCTATCAGTATACCACCGAGTCAATTTAGTTATATACACTGGCCTCACCGCCCTCCTCATTTTCCCAGATTACGCGGCAATTTCCACCCTCTTCCTCGGGCCTTCAAATTCGGCATAATCCTGCAGCCATTATTTTCTGGTCCATTACAAAACCGTTAAGGAAGTGCGTCTGTTTAGCCCACACGCGCATGCACCCAAAATGTTTAAGCTTCCGAACAGGATGAAACTTCCTTTTTACGAGCACCAGCGTAATCGTAGCGTCTTGTAACATCCGTCGAGAGCTCAAAGTGAGATGGCAGCCCTCGTAAAAATTACGCCAAAATAACTCCGTTCCCAATTCCATCTCCACACTCGTGTTTATGGAAGGTCTCTTCTATTAATACACGTACCTGCATGCGAAGCAAAGAATGGGTTGACATTCGAATGGAGGAAAAAAAGGAAAAAGAAAAAAAAAACAACGCCAATAAAGCGAGCGTCGTTAATTTCCACACTCCGTTGACGATCCGATCGATGGTCCATTTTGCGGCGATGTCCGAAGATAAAAGGAGAGACAATCTCGGTCTGAATTGCGTCTATTCCACTCACAAACGTCCGTGCCCATTAGCCACGTGTGTATCTTCATGGCCCTTCGTGGACTCGATGACGGAAGTAAAACACTTCGGAACTCCTCCTTCGGGGAAAGTATACCAGACGAAGCGTCGCGATCGAATACGCGACCATCGTGTTCGTGTAATTGAAACAAACTTGAAATTTCGCCCATCGTGACGCTGACGATGATCTCCAGAGGCAGTCCTGTTTCCATGAAGACTCATCGTGCCACAAAGTGAGCACGATTCCATTGGATGAAGACGTCCCCTCAAGTCAACCTGTCCAGGACGGCGTCACACCTCAAGTCAACCTGTCCAGGACGGCGTCACACCTCAAGTCAACCTGTCCAGGACGGCGTCACACCTCAAGTCAACC
>JAQGBX010001588.1:0-24058 GCA_034698745.1 Megaphyllum sjaelandicum | reverse complement strand
ATATGAGAATACGAATGAGTCAAAATTACAGATCAGAAAATTGAACCAGGTACATCTTGTACCTGGTTCCTAAGACAAGTTCGTTTTCCCATAATTAACAGGCATTGATTTACTGTATGTTTTCAAATGGGGAAAAAACAACTCGATAAATATGCACAAAAATATGTTATTATTGTTTAAATTTAACACTTCAGGGTACCAGCACGCTGAACTTGTTTTCCAGTCGCTTGCCTCCCGGCGTACACTAGCGGCAATAAGCGGGATAAGAATGCGGCATGCTTTTTAAATCAGGGCGCACACGAAAAAAGCCGAGCCAGTAACATTAAGTAGCAATTAAGTACCAAGAATGTTAAGAGTGCACGTGTAGCAGCTCGAGCAGACGAATTAATTGCCAACGGTATAATTTCCTTCAGTTTACGAGTACAGTAAAACCTGGAAAGGGCGCAAATGTTGACCACGTACGCACCTTTTAGTGGTTTTTTTTTCTAGTGTATATCTCCTTCATAAAAATTCTCCGTATAGTGACCACCCATCTATTTGTGTCTACAGTGATCTGTGTGTGTCGTTTTTTTTGCAATTTTTACATTGTCAATCTATACCTTATAAAGTGACCATGCAGGTAACGGATGGGTATCCTTACATCCTATACTTAAACCCCAGTGTTTCTCAAATAATTCAGCCAATCATGTAATTCAGATCGAAAACATTACTGAAAACATGATCGTAAGAAGCAAAAAGCATTTAAAACGAGGCAAAATTGACAATTTTTTCTTTAAAAAAAAAAATGTGTAATAAGGCAAGAAATATACTGTATGTAATCCACATGGACATGATGATTCTGTAATTTTTTTGGTTTTGTGGTTTTTACTACATGTATCACAGTCTACAAGTACAAGTACAGCGTGCATGTTCATTTTAATGTAATTCAGGCATTCTTTGCATAGTGTCCACCTGTGTACAGTGACCAACATTGCATTTTTTTGGTGGTCACTCTAAACAGGTTTTGCTGTAATTCCTTACAGTTTACGAGTCACGCATGTATACATGTTTCCTATCTTCCTGTTTTATAGTCATCAAAGTAACATGTATTTAAACAGATGTCTGTTTCGTGGCGTGGGTTGCATCAGGCAAACAAATCAATTTTATCATCTAAATATTAGGACGCAAATTAGCCGGCACGTGTGGCAAAGTGTTGTTTAGCGGAACAGATCTACGTGTAAATATGACGCCTGTTCCTAAATTGGCCCGTGGGTATTCCCCTACTAGCACACTACACGTTTGCCAAAACAGTGTCGCGTTCACGCAGTGACGTCATGAACGCGTGGCTCCACCGTGTTTGTTTTCCTGTTTTAACGATTTGTTTTGCGCTTTCAATGTTTGCTCGCCGAGTTCCATTAAATATTTTTAAATAGTAATCCATTAATAAGTTTTATTTCATCAAATTAATGACGTCAGCTTTCTTACATACTGTAAAACCTGTTTAGAGTGACCACCAAAAAAAATGCTACGTTGGTCACTGTGCACAGGCATGGTCACTATATAAAAAATGCACGAATTAAATTAAAATAATGAACGCGTACACTGCACTTACGCCGAACATTATACACTGATGGCGCATTCCAATCGTCGATCCGATGTGCACCAGGAAAGAATGTTACTTTTTTTTACCACTAGCGCCAACCAGCGGGCCAATATGATGATGATGATGATGGTTTTACTCCTTTCTAACGCCCGCTGGTTGGCGCTAGTGGTAAAAAAATTATCATTCTTAATTTAAAAGTTTTGTTGTGTTTCTGGCCTTAGACTGACCGACTTTTACAAGTGAGTGAGTGAATTGAATCTCTCATCTCGAGTTCAAATTTTCAAATTTTCCACGTTTTTCCGAGTTCAAATTTTCAAAATTTCCCATGTTTTCCCGAGTTCAAATTTGCAACATTTTCCAGAATTCAAATTTGCAAAATTGTCCACGTTTTCCCGACTAGTTACAATTAAATGTTTTAAAATGTTCATGCTTTAATTTTTGTACCATTTTACTAGAAATAAATATAGGTTTGCTAAGTCAAAACAAACGAAAATATAAGGTGATATCTTTTAATTTTCATAATCATGGAATAATTCAAAAACGTCCTGGAAAGTCAGGGAATTTCATTCTCAAAAAAATATGAGAACCCTGTAATTGTAAAGTTGGAAAAATTCACGTGCCTGCTTTTGGCGAAAAATTGGAAACATTTTCGTAAATTTAATATAATGAGAAAAATTTTTTTTCGTTATCCATTTCTTTGATCGGAACAAAAAAGTCTAGCTTCAGAAACATTTTTCTTGCCGTAAGTACATCCTACAATTTCATGCTTTTGTTACACTTTTGATACCGAGCAAGGTGGCTGAATGGTTAGCATTCTCGCCACGTATTCGGTAGACCTGGGTTCGATTCCCGTGTCGGCTATCCTCCATTGTGGTTTTTCATGGTTTCCCACAATCTATTTGAGCGATTTAATGCTGGGATAGTTCCTATATTAAATCGGCCATGATCGTCTTTCGCTACATATATCTAACGATATTCACACACAGTTTGCAGCTCGATCAAACGAGGCATTCTAGATCATTGTCGAAGGGCTTGGAGGGAATTTACTTTAGCTACATTTTTTTTTTAAATCTGTGAGTTTAAATTAAGGTATTTTTAAATTAGGTTTATTTGCAACTTTTATAAAAATAAACCTAATTTAAAAATACCTTAATTTAAAGTTACAGATTTTTAAAAAATGTAGCTAAAGTAAATTCCCTCAAAGCCCTTTGACAATATGCATCTAGAATGACTCGTTTTAGCTGCTATATCCACAGTATGCGAATATCGCTACATTTATGTAGCGAAAGACGGTCATGGCCGATTTAATGTATAGGAACTATCCCAGCATTCGCTCAAATAGATTGTGGGAAACCATGAAAAACCACAATGGAGGATAGCCGACACGGGAATCGAACCCGGGTCTACCGAATGCGAGGCGAGAATGCTAACCATTCAGCCACCTTGCTCGGTAGCAAAAGTGTAGCAAAACCATGAAATTGTAGGACGTATTAACGGCAGGAAAATGTTTCTGAAGCTAGACTTTTTTGTTCCGATCGAAGAAATGGATACAGTAACGAAAAAAAAATTTCACATTATAAATTTACGAAAATGTTTCCAATTTTTCGCCAAAAGCAGGCACGTGAATTTTTCCAACTTTAGAATTATTACTGAGATGAATGTAGATGTATATATTTTGGTGCATTTGCCAGATTAATTGGGTTTTAGACCCAATTTGGGTATTATTTAAAGTACTTGTATGAAGTATACTTTGTATAAATGGAAATGTCAAAGAAGGTACTGTACATGTACAGTATACCTAGATGCTAGATTCGTGCTACTTTCGCCATATATATTTTTTGAAGGATTTGGTAAGTTCGAAGATGATGAAAAATATACGGAGTATTTCTGGAGGTAAATTTAATACGCGGCTTCTATTTACTCATTTTAAGAGACATTTTTCGAGTTCATAAGCCTTACAAATTTCAAATTTGGCGCTAGCGTCGAAGGAAAAAAAAAACGCTAGAAGGCGCCACTGAACAGCTGCGCACGCGCACCAGTGGCTGGACCTTTTAATGCCATGTTCCTCAGCAAGGCGGGGCATGTAAATACTATTTTAAATAATTACATGTACTTTAAAAAGTTTTCAAAATGAAGACTCCAGCGTGGACTCCTGTCTCGGATAAGGAGAAGTTCGGCGTAGGTAAGAAAGTCCTTTGACAATGAGCTAGGATGCCTAGTTTGAGCTGCTATTCGTTCCATGCAACATCCTGTTCGAACTTTTGGGATATTCGATCGATTTTATTATGCGTCACGGATGCACGGAAATTGACCTCAAATTGAGTCAGTTTTCAACTATTGACAGGCTTAATAAGGCTGACAGTCGCCTGCGCGAATTATGAAAGCAAATTTATAGACCATCGATCATGTTGCATGGATATTTACAAATGCTTGCCTCGTCATGGAAACTACCTGTTGATCGAACTCGCGTGTTTGTCAGCTGCCAAATTTGGTTTAAAACACCTGTTTTCGACGAAGAACGGGTCCATTTATGAATTATTTTACGTTTTTCAACTTATTAACGCCTACCGAACTAATAATATTGAAAAGAAACGATTAAAAAGTTAACTTTAGTTGGAGTATGGAACGCCAAACCCGCCTTTACTTTCTTGTTGTGGTAAAGAGGGTCCAGACAGAGCTGGTGGGAGCCATTCAAGCTCATTTTAATAATTAAATTTGTTAATTACACGTACAATATTACAGTCAGGTATTTGAAAATTGAAGTCAGAACTAGCTGACTGGCTTGCTGTTTGAAATTGGCCTGCTTTTTCGCCTCGCAGTATTTGGTAGACCCAGGTTCGAATCCCGAGTCAGCTATCCTCGATTGTGGTTTTTAATGGTTTCCCACAATTCCGGGCGAATGCTGAGATAGTTTCTATATTAAATCGGTCATGACCGTCTTCCTTTCCCATCCCATCTTCCTTATTAAGTTTAAGTCCCAAATGTGGGAAATATAACCAAATTGTGATGTTGGAGTCCATCATGACCAGACTGCCTAGTCTGTATGACTTAATTCGTATAATGATCTCCCCTGCCAAAGGGTACTGTGAACTTCTAACTGCAGGGTAAAGAATTGAATTGAATTCAAGAAAATGGTTGGGGTTTCCAAGGAAGCGCATATGCATATTTGGATCATAGATTGTAATAGGATGTTTGAAGGTCTACAATACCATACCACAGTGATCATTAAAAGCTAAAAGTTATATTACTTATGATAAAATTTTCAACATAAGTTGTGGTTTAGAGATGGTAGAACTGAACTTCCGGTGAGTTTTACGGAACAAACGGGTTCTTTGGTGTTGAAATGACGATGTTGAGCAACTATTTCAGAGCCGGGTAGCTCAGAATTTAAGCAATTTCAATTCTGAAAATATCTAGCTCGACTCGAGCAACAATAGCCTCGGGCTACTTCATAGTGTATTAATTGCAGAGCAAGTATTTTCGAGTCAGTGCGAAACTCGAGTAATCGATTCCAAACAAAACTTGCTAAACTCCACTCGGCTCTGCAGTAGCGGAGCGAAGTTTGGAATGATAGATGGTGTTTATTCAACCCCTCGTACGTGAATTTCGTGTGTCTAAGCCGTGATTCGGAAATAGCAAATGTTCCAAAATCCGAAACCTGTTTGGTCCAGAGCATTTCTCGGACGCTGAAAATGTAAGTTTTGGTATGTATTTTGCACGTAGCCTACGCTCGCAAGTATGAGGTTGTAGATCTCATTAATTCACACACTAATAGAAAATTAAAGTAAGTTACATTATGCATACAAATGCATTCTGGTTTGTAAATTAAAGCCCCGATCAGGCTGCAATTGGTTAATCCATCCCAGAATACTCCGGCGTCTACTTCACCTATTTTCGGGATTAATACCGCATGCCTTAGTTGCGAGTAATTCACCGGTTGACTGGCATCATTTTTAAAAATAAGCTCCGTGAACTGAACCAATACGTACGAGAACCTAAACGTACATGGTTAAATTCGTTAGAAACTATGATTCAAATAAGTAGAAAAAGATTACTTGCATCGGTGCTCGTAAATGAAGCCAAGTGTGACGACGAGGTACTGATACGTACATGTACATGAAATGTATTTTTACGAACTGATGACACGCAATTGCAGTGTACACCCAGACCTGGAAAACCTTGAAAAGTCTGGAAACTTGGAAATGTCTGGAGAAGTCAGGGAAGAATGGCTTGAAAAAGTCTAGGAAATTCGTTGTTGCGATTCAAAATTGATGCTTCTTCTTGTAGCTCAAATCTCTATGTTGCAACATTTTCCGGGTTTTTCGAGTACAAATTTTCAAAATTTTCCTCCTTTACATGTACCGAGTTTGCAAAAATTGCAAAATTTTTGCGTTTTCCGAGTCGGAGTACAAAATTGCAAAATTTCTCGTTCTACGAGTACAAAAATTGCAAAATTTCTCACGTTTTACAAGTACAAAAATTGCAAAATTTACCTGGAAAAGTCAGGGAGGTTGAAAATTAAATTTCTGGGGGGAATCCTGAATTGGATTTTTAGGAAATTTACTCACTCATGGTGTAGGCCTATTCATCAAATACATTTTTTAAAATTGTTTTTATATTTAACTACAGTAGGCCTACAATACAAAGTCAACTTATGACATTTGCATACCATGCGTTGGCATGACACATAGACCAATGTAAATTATCTTTTAATTTAAATCTAGCAGCTGCTTAATTTTATCTTTTTAATTTACAGTTGTTTCGACTTTTAATGAAGAAAAGCCGCATCGATTGAAATTATTCTGCGGTGATACGGTACATATCTTGCTCGAAAATCAGGGTAAGTCAGATAGAAATTATTATTTAATTCTGAAACCAATTCTCGCCAGTTATAATTAAAAATGAGTTTAACCGCCATGAAAAAAATATCTTCGCCTGGGATAATTGAGTCATCCGTATGTATTAATATTTTATTAAAGCAAAATTATGATTATAGCCTACATTTAAAAATCCAAATAATATGACATTAATTGGAAAAGTATTTTCAGGATCGTAAAGTAAGTGAATTTTTCACAAAAAATTGTAACATATTATAGCAAAAAGTTTTATTTTATTTATAAATTAAACACAATTAGCTGTTCTTTTTGTAAATGGACAACTTGTGTTATTTTCTGGAAAAATATTTGTAGAAACCCCAAAAACTGTATAATTTTTTTACAGCCTCCTTATTCATTTTTTTTTAAAAAGTTTACTCGCATTTTTGTTAGTATTATGAATAAATTTGTACCACCCCTGCTTCAGTACCTCAGCCTGCTACACAAATGTTTTAGTTCACAGATGTCAAACTGATGACTCGTCAATCGTATCCCTAATACTTTCTGAATCATTTTATATTCGCGCTCTGCTAATATGCATTTCGATGACTCATTTCAGATTGGTATTATGGATACTGCACTAGACATCGTTCTGTCAAAGGCATTTTTCCCAAAGTGTTTATCCATATCAAGGATGCTGTCATCGAAAAAACTGGGTGAGTAAGAGCTTATTGAATTTCAAGATAAGTTCAAAGGTTGAATCGAAGTATTTTTGAAGATGCTTAACTCTATTAATCACTAAACTTGACTGTTCGATAGTTTATTCTCAATCCAAGCTACTTTTAACTGTTAATAGGCCTACACATTACTTTTCTAATAGCTTACGTGTAATTTAATTTTTCTTAAAAATATTTTGCAGTCCGTATGAGGCTGTGGTTGCGAACGAGCCTGCTATAGCTCTAGAAATTTCGGCTGTCCTCAAGGAATGGATCGTTATTGCCAAACAATGCTACGTGGTACGTAGCAAAATAGGTTTTTTTTTGGAAATATTTTGAGGAGTATTCATTAAGTTCCAGGCTTAAGTGTCCTCAAACAAATGCTTTGGCTTAAACGGTTTTTTTTTTCATGAAATTCTTTTCCAAATTTCTTTCCCATTTCCCATTTTTCCAAAATTTTCCAATCCATGTAGCCATTTTATTTTTATCAAAAAGGTTGCGGAAACTCGCATCGTACACGATTGAACACGAAGTCTCCTTTTTAATAGTAATAAATTACATCTTTTCGCTGTCATAATGTACAAATTAATGCCTAATTTAATGTGGACTTGCTTCGTAGTAATCATTTATTTAGGAATTTTTCATTATAATTGTACAAATGTTATCCATCTGATTTTAAACATTAATTAAAGGCACGTATTTTTCATTATTAACGTACTAATATTAATTGTCTGAGTTCAGTGTGGAATTGACCATAAACTGTAATAAATATATACGCTCTTTTTACAATAATTGTGCTAATTTGTACGTTTTTTAAGAACAAAAGTGCCGAATTCGAGAAGATCAAGGGCATGATTTTCGAACTAATAGAACAAAGGAGGCACATCATCTCTGGAACATTACCTGTAGACGAATTGAAGGAAGTCACGCAAAACGTTGCTTCCCTAATCGACATCGGCAATTGGTATTCTTTTTTTTTTTAATGAAAAAGTATCGTATTTATTCAATACGTTATCGAAAAAAACTAATCTCGTACAATCGAAGGAAATCGTGGAATTTTAATCGAATGATTCATACTTTTTTTAAGGACATTACAGCTGGATTTGGTAGTTCGGAATGAACAGGGAAGTATTCTCAATCCGGATCACACCAGTACGGTCAGTTTGTTCAGAAAACATGAAGAAGCTACCAAGCGAATCGATACGGTAAAGTTTCGTTTCGGATTGTTATTCGGTGCGATAGAAATTTCTTAAAATTGCCACATCAAAGTTAACGTTATAATTAAAACTGATAACGTTTTGGCAATATCGACTAATTAACTTTTGACAATTTTAATTTGAATAATCCACGGTTTTAACAGGCTAACCAAGGAAAAGATCAACAGCAACTAAGTCCTAAATTTTCACATACATTGTACTTAACGATGCAAAATGTTGTATGCAAGATCGGAGATGATGCTCAATTGATGATGACGCTTTACGACGCGAAAGAAGGAAAATTTATCAGGTAATTTTACTTTTACCTACAACTATCTTTGAAAAGTATTCATAGATTTCCTTAATTGCCTTTTTTTCATATTTAGTGAAAATTATATCGTGAAGTGGCCGAAGAAAGGATTGACCGACCTGGACGAGTTGAGTCACATGAATGCTGTCTTCACGGTACTCCGCTATGAATTTGAACTTTCGAGTAAATTGCAAATTTGTAAAGGAATCGATTAATTTTAAACGCATACATTGTCTTTTTTCTGTAATTTAGGATTTGGGAACCAAAGATTTAAGCCGCGAAAGGGTTTTCTTGCTGTGTCAAATTATACGTGTTGGCAAGTCCTCGAAATTTTTAAGTTTAAAAATTGATCTTTTTTTTTAAGTCTCGTTCAATCGCTTATATCTGATTATGCTATTCCCGCATCTTAGGAGCCATGGAGTACAAAGATAAAGATATAGATAACAAAAAGCATGCATCCAATGAAAAGAAATCGTTCGAGGGGATCCGAAGGCCGTTCGGAGTTGCGGGTTTGGACATCACGGATATTTTATCCGGTTCGAGTGAAGCCGATGATGACAAGCAGCATTTTCTTCCATTTGTCCAGTAGGTCATCGAATTGCGCGACTCAGTTAAATAAGTCTTTTATGTTGTTGCGATCCGAAATTAATGCTTCTTCATGGTTTGAGCTAACCATGGGGCCCATTTTCCGAGTTGAAATTTGCAAAATTATCCACGTTTTTACAAATTTCCCAAGTTTTCCAAGGAAAAATTTGCAAAATTCTCTACGTTTTCTAAGCACAAATTTGCAAAATTTTCGACGTTTTTTGTGTACAAAGTTGCAAAATTTTCTACGTTTTCCGTTTGCAAATTGGCAAAATTTTCGACGTTTTCAGAGTAGAAATTGGAAAAAATCTACCACGTTATTTTGCAAAATTTACTGATGACAATTTGCATGAAATTTTTTTTGAAAATTTGACAATTTTGTATTCAGAAAATGTATAAAGTTTCGCAAATTTGTACTCGGAAAACGTGAGAAATTTTGCAATTTTGTCCTTGGAATTTTGTCCTTTCCGAGTACAAATTTGCGAAACTTAATACATTTTCCGAATGCAAAATTGTCAAATTTTCAAAAAAGAATTCATGCAAATTGTCATCAGTAAATTTTGCAAATTAATTTCTTGCAACGATTTTGAAAAATACAAGTATGTCAATGTTTGACATTGTCATTGGTCAGGGAAATATTTTTAAAACCTGAAAAAGTCAGCGAAGTTAAAAAATGAAATTTTCTAGGGGAACCCTGTTCACGCTCTGATCTTTCCTGGGTTTTCGGGTTTATTTCATGATCAGTTAATGAATAATCTTATTAATGGTGCATTCCGCTAACTTTCAAGCATAATTTAAAAAAAAAAGATCTTCGAATTTCAAAACTGTGAATTTTTCTTGGACTAGATGTGGAGAACGGGATTTTTTGGATACCGTCATCAAGAAATTGACCTCCGTAAAGGAATTCTCGCAGAAAGAGCGCAAAGGTCAAGGTGTTTGGGTTTCTTTAAAATTACTGCACGGAGACTATTTTCAAGTTAGTACGCTTTCTCTCGAGGATATTAACTGGCGTCATTATATTCGCTAATCTTTGAAAAGTTAATTTTGTAATGTTATTTTGTCCGATTATTGCAGGTGAAAGATGAAAATCCTCACCTTATTTCCATAAGTACTTGCATCGCTCGTAAAATGGGGTTTCCAGAAATTATCCTTCCCGGTATATACATCTTCTTCTGTATTTTTGTGAATATTTTTCACGGTGTCTGCAAATCTTTTCTGTTTAGCAAATATTTTTTTACATTTTTTAAAAATGTTTTCTCTATTTTTTAAAAATATTTTCTCCAATTTTTAAAAATGCTTTTGACTTAGAATTACATGTTTAGATTGGAAACTGCGTTTCTCTCTTAAAATCTGAGTGTCCCAGAAAAGTGTGCACCAGGCTTCCTTGAATAATTGGAAAACTATGAAAGCTATGGAAAATATTAAAACTGATTTGAAGAGAGTCTGCCAAAATAAAGGTGTTTTGCCTAAATATTAGGTGTTGAAAAATGGTGAAATAGGTGTAAATTTAGTGGATTTGTGCGGTGAAATTAGATTTAATTAAATTTAATAAAGTAATAACACCAATCCAACATCCACGCAACGTATATTTAACGCTCTAAAGATTTGTGGCTGTGATTCTGTCACAGCCCTCGTGTTTTTTTTTCCTTATTTTCTGCCGGCACTATGTTATGCATGTTTTTCTACATTTTCGGTGTTTTCTGCAATTTAAAAAAAAAATTAAGTTAATTTGATCTGTTTCATTGCTAGGGGATGTTCGCAATGATTTGTACCTTACGCTCGAAATGGGAGAATTTACCAAAGGTACCAAAACGTCGGATAAGAACGTGGAAGTGACAGTGAAAGTATGCAATGAGAAAGGCGGTCTTATCGAGGTAAGTTTGTAATTTTAAACCTGATAGGATTTGAGTATTTGAGTTTTCATGGAGTATTTAGTCGATAAATCGCGCTATCGTTCGCATTCAGGATGTCATTAGCCTGGGCGGTGGTATCGATAAGATGAAAGAATATTATAGCGTCGTGTATTACCACGAAGATAAACCCAAGTGGTTCGAAACTATTAAGGTAAAATTAAAGAACTTTTTTTTTAATAAGCGCTTTATCGATTTAAAACCGATGTCCGCATCAAAGCAGATTTTTGCATCGTCGTAATAATTAAAATATTGTTTTGTAGGTGGCAATTCCTATTGACGATTTTTATAACGCCCATCTGTTGTTTTTATTCAAGCACAGATCTTCAAATGATGGTAAAGCAGTTTTCGTAGAAGAAATTATGAGTTTTTACGCCAATAATTGTCCAGTATTTCGGTCGATTTTTCAAAAAATTATAAAATCAGCAAAAATCAGGAAAATGTGCGATGAAATTTCAGGTTATTTAATTCAAGATTATAAAAAATATATTCATGACTGTTTAGCTAATTTTAGATTTTTTTTTTAAAGTTTTTTACTTAATTCTGAAATGATCTCGAAATTTCTTTTAAAATTTATGCCCACAAAAATGCCGAATGGATAATTTTATTGCCGGCGAGGGCGAATTTTAACTGAAGTCTCGGCAATTTTTTTGGAAAAAAAAGTTATTTCTTCAACGAAATTTTCCATAAAGTTCACGTTTGAGTTACGAGTTTATTGCGAGAAATTATGGGTTAACTTATTTAGAAAATAGCGAAACTAAATTAATTGGAAAGTGCAAAGTTCGCGCAGAAATTTGTTGGGATAACAAAATGAATTTCGAAATTCCTGGAATCGATTCGGAACTGTACAAGTTAAACTCGCAGCATAATTATCGTAACAAAAACGTTTTAAAATCCGAGATTTGTTTCGTTTTTTTTTCAGCCAAAGACAAAGTAGAAAAGCCTTTCGCTATGTCATTCGTAAAGCTACTACAGCCAAATGGAACTACATTGAAGGATGAGCTGCACGACTTAATCATTTATAAGGTTAGTAATTTTGGTAAAAATGATATAGCGACAAACCTATACGAACAGATTCTTATAAACGGAAAGTTTGTTAACGTAAACGTATAATCTGTTAATGTTGCGTGTATCGCGCATCGTCTGATACGCATCGAATTCACCGAATTTATGCGCAGGTCGATCACAAGAAATTTGAAGAAGGTGACCCTTTCTACCTTTCATTGCCATCTAAAAGGTCGGAGGTTGAAGGACGACCGAAGAACAGTATACAAATTAAAAGTTCGATACATGGAAAAGGGCTAACGATTACTAACAAAGACTGGTTCCAGATATCGACGCTCGTATGCTCCACAAAACTCACTCAAAATGGTAAGTAGAGTTCGTTAAGTTTGCTCGTTGTCGCCACATTTCTATCTTCACGATTATTGGTGATTAATTAATTTTATTATTTCTCCACACATTAATTAACAGTGGAATTGCTCAGCCTTTTGAAATGGAGGGACAATCCCGCTAATTTGCAAAACAGCCTGAAGAATTTGACGAAGGTGGACGGCGACGAAGTTGTTAAGGTGAGATTTTTAAGGCGGAAATGTAGGACATATATTTCATGTTTTGAATATATATTTTATGTCGAGAATTTGTATCAGTTAATTTTTTAGTTATTTTACTCTAAATTGCAGCGTCTATCTTAGGCGGTGATCTAAAAATGTGAAAATTGAAAAACTTTTTCGGGGTATAAAATCATTGCGATTGGATAAAAATAAATGTTACCCCCAGACCTGGAGGTCCTGGGTTAACATGGTTAGCTTGGGGCCCATTTCCAGAGTACAAACTTGCAAAATTTTTCACGTTTTCCGAGTACAAATTTGCAAAAAAATTCCAGGTTTTCCAAGTACAATTTTGCAAAGATTTCGACGTTTTTTGAGTGCAAATTCACAAAATTTTAGTTAGATATTTTTACATTTTTCTAAGATCATTTTTAAAATTGTCATTAGTAAATTTTGCAAGATATGTAAATTTTTGACTTTGTCATTGGCCAGGGAAATTTTTTTCCTTCCTGGAAAAGTCAGGGAAGTTAAAAATGAAATTTCTGGGGGAACCCTGAAATACGTACAAATTATTTTAATTTATTTTTAGAATACTAGAAAGTATTTCATTTTATTTAGACAAATTTTTGAACTATCGCATTCGACAGTTACTCGAAATCTGAAAATTAATTTATCCGTTTAATTTGTCAGTTTCTTCAAGACACCTTGGATGCCCTGTTCAACATCTTGATGGAAAATATGACGTCCACCGAATACGATAGTCTCGTATTTGACGCACTGGTAAGTGTTATTTTCCATAAAATCTTAAAAAGCGTATTTTCGCTACGTACATGTATATTTTACAATATTTGTTCGGATTTCTAGGTTTTTATTTTAGGACTCATCGCAGATCATAAATATCAGCACTTTAGGCCCGTCTTAGATACCTACATCGAACACAATTTCAGCGCCACTTTAGCTTACGAGTAAGTTTCGTGTCGATTATTTTCAAGTAAGTTAGCTTAGCGCTAGTTACTCAGATATAGTTAGCGCGTGGCGTGTTTTTCATAATATTTTGATGAAAATCCTCCATTCTCAGTACGGAATCACTTAATTATTTGTAATTGTCGTAAATCTCTTCGCATCGCAGCAAACTTATTGCCGTGCTCAAGTCTTACGTGGACGAAGTCGATGAAAGCAAGACCTTGGATGAAAGCGGATTCGAAACTGAACGAAAACTAAGAAAAACGTTGCAGTGCTTGGAATATATTTTCAAATTCATAGTACGATCGAGAACTCTGTACGCGCAGTAAGAATTCGTTTCTTTTTTAAGGAACATCCTTGGTATATTTATATAAAATGTTAATAAATTAGATAAGTCAGTGTTGTCGAAGGCTCAATTGAATACTTTTGTTTTTTAGATTGAACGAAGGCAAGGGCAAACAGCCATTTGAAATTGCATTCAAACAGCTGATGGAATCCATCAATGAACTGATGCGGAGGGATCAGTTGATGCTTCAAGCAACTTGCATGAAATATCTCCCTAGCACAATCGCTGATGTCATGCAGGTTTTCGACCCCAAAGAATTAAGGTAATAACGTGTCTTTTTTTAAATCAAAGTTACCGCGGTTTTTTGAAAAATAAAGTGATGTTCAGTCAGAATTTTCAAATCGTATATCCTTCAGTTACTACACCCTTAAATTTCCGAGACTTTTCAAAGTCCCGATTTCGACTTTATTGACTTTTGACTTCTCTTACAGCAAACTTCTGGTCAGCTTCCTGAACAATCTTCCCAAAGACAAGATGATTCCGGCCAAATTGACTTGCATCGGTAAAATAATCGAGGGTCAACTTTTTCATCATGCAGGTAAAGCGTAATTTTTGATGTATAAGCCAGAGCTCGTGCAGTATCCGCGGACATTTAATCGAGCATTTTTTCAGGACAAATCATAGGATGTAATTGTAATTTAACGGTTTGCCGTTAAAATGTCCGATTAAACTAATTCGCACACGATGAAAGACGTCACTGTCCAAAAAAAATTGGACTTATGGTTTCTTTATTCATTTAAAGATTTTTAAATGATGTCATTAATAAAAATGACCCCTTTATTTGGACATTAAATCTGGCAATTTTTTTTTTTTGAAAATTTAATTGGGTATTTAAACGGACATAATTGGACAAATAATCGGATATTTTAGGACCTTCGAAACTCCAAAATTGCCATGTTAAACGTTGTTCTAAATCAAAATAGCCAGAAATTTGAAATTCGTAAATTTGTAGGATCGATGGACGTAAACCGTCAAAAGGTGGGAAATCTGATCAGTTGGAAATTAATTCTCGTTTTCAGATTGCCGAGCGATTTTATTGCCGGAAATAATCAACAGTCATTTGAAGTACTATATGCTGGCAAAGAAGGAACTTGAATTATGCGTGGATCGTTTGGGGGACATTTTGCACACCTTACACTGCCAGCAAGTGGTAACGAATTGTTCGGCGGTTTGATTAATTTCCTGTATGAAAAAAAAATTAAAACGTTAACATTTCAGGGAACTACGAGTGAAGACATCAGCACCATTTTGTCGACCATCTTTCCTAGCGTCGTGCAGATGGTCATCGATATTGATCGGTCGATCCCACTCGTGGTAAGATTCAAATTTAGTAAAAGCTCTTCTAGTGTTTCTTTTGAAAGGATATTTCAATAATAATTGTATAATTACTTTCTGTTTATATTATGCGTAATAACCTTATAATTTTTACCCAATAAACCTATGAAATGTTTAAAAACTCCTACGATTTCCCCCTAAAAACATGTCATATTTGCAAACATGAGAATTTTCATGAATAACAACAATTTCAAACTTTTAATAAAAAGTCTTTAATGTCATATTTATGATATTTACTCGCATTTTACGTGTCTCTCAATTTTTCGTAATCAGTCAAAAATGATAAAATATTAGTCAAATTTATGTAATATTTCTGACATTTTCTTGCATTTTAGGTATCAGTCAATTTTACATAATCAGTCAAATTCGATAAAATACAATGAAAGTCAAATTTAAATAAAAAGCTTTTAATATGCCGTATTTCTGACGTTTTCTCGTAATTTTATTTATCAGTTAATTGCACGTAATCGGTCAAAAATGATATGATGAAAGTCAAATTTTATTAAAAAGCTTTTAGTATGTCACATTTCTGATGTTTTCTCACATTTTACGTATCAGTCAATTTTACGTAATCAGTCAAAAATGATAAAATTTTAATAAAAACTTTTAATGTCACATTTGTGACGTTATCTTGCATTTTCCTTAACATTCAAGGCTTTGGTAATCCGTGCAAATTCATTTTCTAAAATCCCTGAATAATCGGAATTCAGTATTTGATAGCATTTGGAAAATATTAATAAAAAGTAAATTGTTCGTCAATTTTTCGTCGTATTTTCAAATATGGGCACACGAGCTTCTTCGTCAATGCCTAGCTCTTCGAGTTTTTCCAGAAACGTGGATTAACGTAACATTTTTACGAATTTGCAGGGTAATTTGGTCGCCGTACTGATTTCCATCTTGCGTCAGATGAAGCCGTCGCATTTCAAGCAGTGCATCGAACAGTTTAACGGCGATCGTGCCGGACTTCTGGATTTCCTCATTCAAATTCTCATGGTTTTCACCGATTTGGTGAGCAAAACAGTTTTCTCCAAGGATTGGAATGAAATGATCATGCTGCAGAACAGGTAAGCGCGAATGCCCGTAGCCGGATGAAACTGAAACGTAAAGCAGCGTCGTTAAACGAGATTTTTATATCATTTAGCGTCATCTTGAAGGCCTTGAGACACTTTTCTCACACCATTCGGGACAACTTTTCCGTTCCCTTCGAGAAACAGGTTGGAACAAATTTTTTCTTAGCATCAAAATTTGTATTTTGTGTTTCTCCGTTCGTTCGTTTTTAATGTTTATCGCGTTTTATTTATAGGTTTGGAATAACTTTTTCCATTGCGCTATCTGTTTTTTAACGCAAGAAGCCCTGCAGTTGGAAAACTTCTCGGAAAACAAGAAAAAGAAAATCATTTCGAGGTTTGTTGAATTTTGGCGATGAAAAATTCGAAAATTTTTTAAAAATTGACGAAATACTCGATAATTTCCGTGGGTAAATTTGCAAAATTGTCCACGTTTTCCGAGCGCCTTTTGCACAAAAATTGCAAAAAAAAACTTAATGCAAATATACGAGATTTCTGAGCACAAAGTGCAAAATTCTCAACGGTTTTCGAGTATATATTCGTAAAGTTTTCATCGGCTTCCAAGAAGAAATTTGCGAAATATTCAACCTTTTCAGAATATATATTCTCAAACAAATTTATGTTAATTTTTAACATTTTTAAAACATTGTCATTTAAACGGTGAATTTTGAACATTGTCGCGTGTAGATTTTTCAAAATCCTGGTATATTTTTTTGGTATAATTTCAAAAAAATTCGCTTAAACGTACGCGTAATTTTTTGAAGTTCATGGTTGGACTAGACAAAACAGGGCACCCTAGACCTGGAAAACCTGTAACGTCAGGGAACTTGAAAATATCTGGAAAAGTCAGGAAAGAATGGTTTATTTCGAAAAGTCAGGGCATTCCAACGTAGTCAAAAAGTCAAAAATTTGAAAAATGTTTTCCTGTGTCGATTTTTGAAAAGTCAGGAAAGTTCAAAATGAAATTTCTGGGGGAACCCTGCAAAATTAATTCACTATTTTCTTCTATTTTACAGGTATAAGGATATGAGACGAGAAACTGGTTTCGAAATTAGAGCCATGTGGTTTAATTTAGGTAATCCGGAGCTTCGATATTTCGATATCGGATGATTCGACTTTTTCCTCGGATTTATCATTTTTTGACCGCTGTTATTGACTGTGCCGTACGTTTTTCACGAATTTAGGTGTCAATAAACTGGATTTTGTGCCGAGTATGATCGGTCAGTTTCTGGAGATGACCCTCATTCCGGAAAGAGAGCTTCGCAAGGCCACCATTCCTATCTTCTACGACATGTTGCTGTCCGAATATTACGCATCCAAGGACAAGCTTCTGTCGAGTCCGCAAGAAGGAGGCCAGTCGCCGGTCAAGATGAAGGATTCCATGGATGGAAATTTTTCAAACGTAAGCCAATTTCGAATTCTTAAAACTTTAATCTTATTAGCAAAAATTACATTTTTCGCTCGTTTCTTATATATAATTTTGTTCGAATGTGTTTTTAACAGTTCGAAAAGGAAATTATTACGCAGTTGGACGCCCTCATCTCCGGTGGCCGGGGTGACGAAGAGTACAAAAATCTGTTTTCAGAAATGTAAGAAAGCTTAGTTTTTTAAAATTAATTTTTGAAATTTTTTGAAAATGCAAGATTATTTAAAGATCTGTTTTCGTTATCATTGTTAATAAGTTTTTGTTACGCGTAATTTTCTAGCTTGGCTGACTTATGCAGCAAACATTCCAATTTGAGTAAGATCGGTTCTCAGTTCGTAAATACCGTGACTGACCTCTTGGGTTACCTGTTGGAGTATCGATCCGTGATCCAGGAAGAGTGCAAAGAGAACCGATTAAGTTGCACCGTTAACTTAATGGTAAGTCGCAAATTGTTCGATAATCCCCAGCGGTAAAGCGAAATGGGAGCAGATTTGTTCACGCTTGCTTATTATTTTATTCGTTTGCATTAACTGCTAACAGACTGTTCTTCGTATCACTGGTAATTTTTAAGTATGTTCCTAGATTTAATAAACTGCGGTGATTGGATGAGAAATGATGTACGGAAATGTTTTTTTTTTTTTTGCAGAATTTCTACGCGACGATCAATCGGCAAGAAATGTACATTCGATACCTGAACAAGTTGTGCGATTTGCACGTAGAATGCCAAAATTACACGGAAGCCGCTTTCGCCTTGAAACTCCACACTCACTTATTAAAGGTAACGTCATTCGCGTTTCCTAGATTAAATGTACTTGGACACGCTCTTCGCTTACTGTATCGCAAAATTAACAGCCACTTAATGTGGGTTTTTTTATCCATGTTTAGTGGTCCGATGAACCAGTCTCGGCGCTCTTGAAAAATGACAAATTCGTGACCTGCGAGACACATCGAGAACTCAAGGAAACTTTGTATAACAGAATATTCGAATATTTCGATATGGGAAAGGTAAGATATCTCGGTTTTCGTAATCGATGCTACGGCTTTGACAGGTTATTAATTTTGTAGCTAAAAATTTACGTTACAAAATTTTCAGATGTGGGAAGCCAACTTGGAGATGTGCAAGGAGCTCGCTACGCAATACGAGAACGAAGTTTTCGATTATATCAAGCTGTCCGCGTTATTGGTAAGTTTAATCGTTTTTGTCTGCGTTGCCGGAAATGCATCCAACGAATTCGTGATTATTATTTTATTTTTTGATTTCTTTCAGCAAAAGATGGCCAAATTTTATGATAATATAATGCAGCCTCACAGGCCCGAACCGGAGTATTTCAGAGTTGGATTTTACGGAAAAGGTTTCCCGAATTTCGTTCAGGTTCGCACCTTTAGACTTATTCTTTGATTAGAATTTAAAAATATGTTATATGAAATAATTAAGTTTTTTCATTTTGCACTTTATGCAGAATAAGGTGTTTATTTTTCGAGGAACGGAGTACGAGAAATTGGACGAATTCAGCGGAAGGTTGCAGAACGTTTGGCCTAAGTCGCAGGTTTGAACTTTTTCTTAAACTTTCTGTAATTTTTAAAATTTCTAAAGCATTCTAATTTCTTTGATTTCGGAATTTTTCGAAACGTTCCTACTTTCTGTAATTTTTGAAATTTTGCGTAAGTTTTTGCAATTTCTGAAACATCCGACGTTCCGTAGTTTTAGAAAATTCCAAAACGTCCGGCTTTATGTAATTTTTTAAAGTTTCCGAAACATCGTCTGATTTCCTGCAATTTTTATTTAAACTTCCGAAACATCTGTTTTTTACATATTATTTTTGAAATTCCCCAAAAAACATTTTTCGAAATGTCCCGAACGTTCAAGTTTCGGATATTTCTAAAATTTTCCGATTTAATTTTGACTTTAATGCTTTTTCACGTAGATCATGAATAAACTAACAACACCCAGTCAAGAAATTCTGGACTCCCCTAATCAGTGTATCCTTTTCATTACTTTTTGTGATCTGTTTTTGTTATTGTTTTTATTTATTGTTATTTTAAATGAAGTTACGAGATTTCTCCTTGACCCATTAATCGAAGATCTTCAAATTAACAGGGTCGACCCCGTAATGCAACAGAAAAATAATTTCGTGGGCAAAGCGGTGCATCATACGATCTTAAAGTGAGTGCATTGTTACCGAATGATTTTAAATTTTTTTTGATATATTCATTAATATTTTTTCAATTTATCCTAGGTATTATAAGGTGAACGAAGTTCAAAAATTTACGTATTCGAGACCAGTACGGAAAGGAGAAAGAGATTCGGATAATGAATTTTCGGTTTGTATTTTGAAAATCACGAATAGTTCCTACGTTGGTTTTTGTTTCATTTCTTATTATCGAAAGTAGTTCATTTTTTGATTAAAATATCTGCGAAAATATTTCCGCACAGGACCTTTTGATATACTTCTCGCATTGATACGATACATTTTTTACCCCGTAATGTTTAGAACTTGTGGGTGGAACGAACAACGATGACCACCGTTCAGTCATTGCCGGGTATTTTGAAATGGGTGCAAGTGAAGTCGTCGCACACGGTTAGTTGTTTGTCTAAAACTAATTTCTTTGATGAAATTTCAAACTGTTTTTTTTCCCCGCATTCGAATTTCGAACTTGATAATTCTGCATTAAAATTGCAAACGATGTTTTTCATGTTCAAATTTTGATAATTTTTCACGCATTTGAAAAATTTTGGACACGATGCATTTCATAGGTAAAATTTGTAACATTTTTCTAACATGTTCAAATTGCGAACATTTTCAACAAATCCTCTTTACGTAGAATTTCAAACGTTGGGTTTCGCGGTCAAATCTCGAGCATTTTTCGTAGATTTCAAAAATTTTGGACACGTTAGTTTCATCAGTAGAATTTGTAACACGTTAAAATTGCGAATATTTCCCACGCATTACTGAAATTTTGATAATTTTACTCGCATCGGAAAAATTTCAATATTTTCAACGCATTTATTTTTGTAGAATTAAAAACGTGCTTTTCGCGTTCAAAACTCGAACATTTTTCGTACATTTCAAAAATTTTGGACATGTCAATATCATCAGTAGAATTTTTAACACGTTCAAATTGCGAATATTTTACACACTTTACTGAAATTTTGATCATTTTACTCTTATCGGAAAAATTTCAGCATTTTCAACACATCTTCGTAGAATTTCAAACATGTTTGAATTCCGAACATTTTCACACATTTGAAAGTTTTTGTCAACATTAATAATTTCTATTAATTATTATTTTTAATTAGAGTGAAATCAGTCCGCTTGAAAATGCGATCGAAACCATGGAGGCTACCAACAAAAAGATCCACGATAACGTTTTAGCCCATCAGGCCGATCCCAATTTGCCCGTGAATCCTCTAGGAATGTTACTCAACGGGATCGTGGATGCGGCTGTGATGGGAGGCATCGCCAAATATGAACAGGTGAATTTTTTCATCAATTTGGATTTCAAACCTCGAAAATGTGAAACTGAAACGGTAAATTTTGCAATTTCATTTCTACAGGCTTTTTTCAACGAAGGGTTCTTGGAAAAGCATAATTCCGATAAAACTGTCCAGGACATCGCGAAGTTGAAAGACCTCATTGCCTGTCAGGTATTGGCCAAAGAAAATGATTGGAAATTTTAATAATTTCATTCGCGATTCGTTAAATTCTTATATTTTAAGTAAACTTAAACTGTACGAATTGATTCGTTCGCAGATTCCGCTGCTGGAGGCTGGAATCGCGATTCATAAAATGAAAGTTCCCGATGACTTGAAACCGTTCCACGATAAGATCGAAAAGTGTTTCGCTCAAATGAGGATAAGCGTAGAAGGAAAATACGGGAAAAGGGTATTCGCATTTTTCGTTATTCGTGCTCGGGCCATCGTGCCGGGATTTAGGACCATATTTGTACGTTGAGATTTCGAAGAAGATTTCGAACGCTTTTTATTCGTGAAAAGTTCCGCATTTATTTTCGTTGTACGTGTTGAAATTTTAAACGCAAGTTGGCGGTGTTCAGATTTTAAGCGCAAATTTTGATAAAACTTACTTTTGAGTACATAATTTTTGATATAACTTTCGAGCGCATAGTTTTTTGTTGAAACTTACTTTCGAGAGCATAGTTTTATAAAAAAAAACTTACTTTCAGGTGCATGGTTTTTGTCAAAACTTACTTTCAGGCGTCTAATTTATTGACAAATCTTACTTTCGAGCGCATAGTTTTTTGACAATACTTGCTCTCCAGCGCACAGTTTTTTGAAAAGTCTTCTTTTGAGCGTCTAATTTATTGACTTTCGAGTGCAGTTTTTTGACTAATGTTACTTTCGGACGCATTGTTTTTTTTTGTTGGCAAAACTTGCTCTTGAGTGCGTAGATTTTTGACAAAACTTACTTTCGAGTGCATAGTTTCTTGACAAATCTTACTTTCGAGTGCTCAGTTTTTTGACAAATCTTACTTTCGAGTACAAAGTTTTTTGACTAATCTTACTTTTGAATGTTTTCGGGAGTTTAGCACTGCTTTTAAAATGGGTCGCATCGCCAACAATTTAAATACTTTCATTTTCATCTAGAGATCCGAACTTGCCAGCAAATCGGTCGTGTACTCTAGGCAACCTTCCGCCGGCGCTGCCAGGATAACTTCGGAAAGTCATCTCTCCGCAAAAAGTCTTCCGAACATCAATAACATGCTCGGAAGTGATTCGTGAGTAGAAAAATTCAAATATTTTTGCGCAAAATTTATCGGTTTTGCGAAGAAGAAGCCCGAAATATCGATCGAAACTCCTGGATATTGCTAACTCATTAATTAGCACGTTTCATTAATCGATGCGCTGGATTGTCTATTTTTCGGTCTCTTGGTGTCGTTGCATGCCGAGGTAGTTTAGTTTTTTTGATTTTTCACGTGTTTCTTTTGCACATTTCAGAACTAAACTGAAGCTAAGCGTGAACCTTAGGTAATGGCATATTAGTTTAATACGGTTTTCTCTAATCACCATAGTCTACTTGCTGAATTGCTGCTGAAAATCTATCGATATTAATAATGCATCCGATTTAAACTTTTGCCGCTAATTTCATTCGCGTTATTTGAAGATTTCGCAAAGATTCAGCCTTTTTAAGAAACTTATTCTTCGCATCTGTCGTTGAGCTGGCACAATTTCTTCCTCTATTTTTTTACTAATGGCATCCTTTTATAAACAATTTCATTGGCATTTGGCTACTAACTTCTCCGCAAATTTATGGAAATTACTTTCAATTGTTGAAGTAATACAGTTTGTCGAATGTTACTTGCAGCATGGCGCGAACCGAGTGGTTCCACGTAATGTAGTTTTTGTTTAATAAGTTCTCTGAATGAGGGAAAGATTTGATGTGTGCCCCAATTTTTATCAAAATATTTTAGTTTTGTTCACATATCATATTTTTCTAAACATTTTGTTGACAGATCATATTTTGCTAAGAATTTGGTTGTAAAACTATATTTTTGTATACAAAATTTTGACAGACCATATTTTTCTAAGAATCCTGTTAAAAGGTCATATTTTTCTAAGACTTTTGTTGACAGACCATATTCTTCTAAACGTTTTATTGACAGACCATATTTTTCTAAGATTTTTGTTAAAAGGTCATATTTTTCAAAGAATTTTGTTGACACCATATTTTTCTAAAAATTCTGTTAAAAGACAGAATTTTACAGAATTTTGTTGAAAAACCATATTTTTCTAAAACATTTTTTTGACAGACCATATTTTTCTAAGAATTTTGTGAATTCACCATTGACAAAGTACATTTTAGAGAAGTCTTTTTGATATTTGTTCTAAGGGTAGTATTTAATATCACAAAAGCATTTTGTTCAATGTATTGACAAACCTAATTTTCGATAAGTTTTGTGAAAATTTAAGATCTTGAACCAATATTTTTTGAGGTTCCGATTCGTGCGATTTTCACGAAACGAATGCTACAAGCCGCAACCCTGCCCAACTCTCATCGCTTTTCGAGCCAATCTCTGCCGCAGCAGCTCTAAAAATCTCTTTCTCGTCCTCGTTAACTTTTTATTTTCGTGATTTTTCAGGACCCAAGCTACTCCCCAAAAAGCATCTAACGCCGCTCGGGTGCAATCCGCATTCATCAAGCAAATCCCGTCAGCGACGAAGACACTGAGGAAAAGCAGGGAGACGCTGAACACGCTGAGGCGTAGCTCGGGGGCGCTGATAGCCAACGAGGCGCAGACTCA
>JAQGBX010001587.1:0-24063 GCA_034698745.1 Megaphyllum sjaelandicum | reverse complement strand
AAAGACACTAGAAAAAATACACTAAATTAAGAAAACTGCTACTGGTCTCTGTACACCGAAGACAGGTGGTCGACGCTGGTCACTATACAGGGAATTTTTATAAAGGACACTAGAAAAAATACACTGAATTAAGAAAACTTCTACTAGTCTCTGTACACCATTGACAGGTGGTCACTGGTCACTATACAGAGAATTTTTTAAAGGAATTGTACACTAGAAAAATACACTGAAAGGTGGTCAACCTAAACAGGTGGTCACCATTCAAGGGTGGTCACTTTTCCAGGTTTTATTACATTTTCATTTCGTTTCAATTTACAAGTGTTCATACATGTTTATGTTTTAGCACATTAAATTTTCTTTTTACGTATAATTAAGTTTATTATTTTAGTGGTGTACTAAATGCCGAACGAAAAAATCGTAACATCATTATTTTGAAGGGAAGGGGGTTGGGGAAGTCTAAAAAACTTAAAAAAATCGCATGACATTTTTTCTGGATGGCCCCTATCGTTCTCTTATAAAAGTCTTTAGTGAGGAAAAGCCCACAAATTGATGTGAACGGTGAGTATTTGCTACTCAACAAGCTGGTAACCGTCCGGATGCGGTTCCCAGTTCTCTAGCTTACTTTACTAGGGAAAGGTAAACGGTGCCTCTCCGGTAATAAAGTGTTGATGTGAGCGGTGAGCGAGTTCTCCTTGGTGGAGGTCCAAGAGCACTTAGATCTATGCCGCGTCGTTCAGATGGGGTGACCGCTGAAGCTAGGGGAAAGTGTGTCGAAGGAAAATAACGGTTATCGCGAGACAGCAAATTCGAGTTCAGAAGCAAACAGTGCTTTACTTATACAAGTCCAAGTTGGTTTCCCAATACATAAAATACTCAGAAGGCATTAAAAGAACCTCGATGACAGCAACGACCATACAGCAATCTTTTTCCCTTTGCTACGTTTCGGAACCATGTCCCTTTATTCAAGCACTCTAGCAAATAGTCTGATAAGGACTAAAAGCTATCAGACTAAGCAAAATCAGACTATTTGCTAGAGTGCTTGAATAAAGGGACATGGTCCCGAAACGTAGCAAAGGGAAAAAGATTGCTGTATGGTCGTTGCTGTCATCGAGGTTCTTTTAAACAAGCAACCGTTTTGAAAAAAAACTAATTGAGAATGACAACTTTCAAAGCATTGGCAACAGCATACAATTTTTATCAAAATACTAACTGAAGAACAACTTTTAACATCAGTGATATCTCTGACAACGTTTCTACAGTGATGAACTAAATTAATAATTTGCAATTCTGCATTTATCGTAAATTTCTGTAATCCTAGTATACAACTGTATATGATTTATAAACGTTTTTAAAATCAATATGTTTATTCATTAATTAACCAAGCAAATCCTTCTAATATGTTGAGTTAGTGGCATTTTTTTCCCCAAGTATATGGATGATATTTGTGAGAACCCAGCAACCTGATCAATTTATGACCACTTATCAATCATCTTTCATGCCTGTCAAATTTAAAATATACGTTGAAAAAATAAAAATACCATGCTACAACAAAAGATTCTTAGGAAAAATTATAAGCAAACTGAAAAAATACATAAGTAAGAAACATTTTGGTCAGCTAAAGACAACTGGTTTCTATTAAAAAAATACATTATCTAATCGTAAAATAATGACAACTTTTTACAAATCACTTAATGGAACACTTACAAAAGTGTAGGACGGCAATCTTTCTCCCCCGAGGACGATTCCTATTCCTATTCTATTCCATGTCAGTATTCAGCAATGGAGTGAAATATATTGATACTATAAATCAAACAGCATGTTTATGTATGCCTCATCGCTTTTTACTTCTTCTCCTTTTCTTTTTCTTTGAAGAAACCATACCACCTGTGGGAGGAACATCGGCTGTGGGTGTCGTCTGTGAAGAATTAAGTTCAATTTCACCATCTTGATCTCCATCAGCTTCATCGCCGATATCTAAACAGCGAGGATGAGCAATTCAACCAAAGTTACAATGAGTCAAAATAATTTTATCCTGATAATACATTAAAATAAATTATAAAAAATGGAATTACTTTCTTTAAAGAAATGATATAGAAAATCCATGAATGTGCAACAAAAACAAGAAACAATGTTGTTGTAACAAACGCTGACAACAAATATATTCAAGCCATTTGTGTATTATATATTTTCCAATTTTTAAAGAATTATAAGATTATAAGATTTTTTAGATCACCATAGTGGAAGCGCTGCAATGCTGTCATGTGACGTTCTCGACTAATATAGGTCGGTGTTTGTGTGTGCATGTGTCTGTTCATATACATGTATTTCTAATGCAATTCCTAAATCGCGTTATGCATTTATGCACAGACACACACATACACTGATCTATACTTTATCAGGAACATCACAAGACAGCAACACAGCGCTGCCATTACGTTGATCTATCTTGGCCTTAATACTGTAAACTAAAAAAGATTTTAGAAACTAATTTGCTGCGACAGCTTTACAAATATTTTACAACGTTAAAGTTAAATGGCTGAATTTATTTCATATCCACTAGAATTTTGAACATGCCTAAAAAGAAAGCGAGCAAGGTGGCTTAGAGGCTAGCATTATCGTCTTGCATTCAGCAGACCCAGGTTCGATTCCCGGGTCGGCTATCCTCAATTGTGGATTTTCATTTTTTCCAGGCGAATACTGAGATAGTTCCTATATTAAATCGGCCATGACCATCTTCCCATCTCATCCCATCCTACTCGTTAAGTCCCAAATATGGGAAATATAACTAAATTGTGATGTTGGAGTCCATCCTGACCATTCTGCTTAGTCTAACTAAATTTGTATAATGATCACCCCTGCCAAATGGTAGTACCATTGGTACTGACTGCAGGGTAAAGAACTGAATTGATAATCACCTGAATACATAGGCAAATAATATACCACATTAGTCCTTGCACCTTAAAGTAACATCTACAAATAATGAGATATTTATGCAGGCCTATTTATAATTCACAATTGTGCACCTACTATTATCCTTCACAGATTGTTGTATGTCAACTTCAGGAGAATTATCAGATTTGTTAGGTGTCCTCAATTCTAATGTCATTACTTTCTCTTTGGTTGTTTCAACCTAAAATTCAAAAAACAAACTGTTTTAATATTTTTTAACAGATATTCATGAACATTGCCTTTTCTGCATACTCGAGGTACAGTATACATTCTAACAGGTAAATACACATACAGTACATGCTTAAGTATTCAGAAATTCCCCAAATGCATTTGAAAAATATATCTTATTTTTGCTAGAGAAAACGTCAATGAGGGGTCAAAGCAGACAATATTTAAGATATTTTCAGTAAACATGTAAATAAAAAATTAAATGTTATTTTCATTTACCAAAATATATGCATGCAGTAATGAAATTTGCTATTCATTTTTGTTGGATATACACTGTACTTGTTACAGTACATGCAACATGGGAAATTTCAAACTTGTTGTCAATGAAATTCACTCTACCAGGTATAAAGTATCAAGGATGGGGTGCTAAAACGACTTTGAATGCTTTGATGCAGGAGGTGACCTTTGCACTAAATGCATACCAATCAAACTGGGATAGGCCTACCTCTTTTTCAATTGTTTTTTCAATATATTCAACAGTGCGTAGAATTTTTTCTCCAGACACTTCATCAATGATTTCCTCAGTTTTACGAGTAACTCTTTCCCCAAGAATACGCTCTGTTTCTTTAACATGTGTCTCCTCTCCATGGCAAGCAACATATAATTTAGGAAAATCCTTGGAAGTAGGTTTCAGAACGTCAGGCTAAAGTCCCAATGCCAAATAAACAGGAAAGTAGTAGGTAGGTCACAAAATGTTAGGTTTGGGAAAAGAAATAAGAGCATGTTGTTAAGATAGATAACTAGAAAATTAATGTCTAGGAATCACATTTTTATATGGTTATATACAATATTTTTGCAATGTGAATATAGAGTAGTTTACACAATAAAACATGATTGGGGTTGAAAAACAATGCATAAAAATAAATTACCATTTTTTTATTGTTCCCTCCAAACTCAACATTCATTTCCTTTGAATCATTGCTACTGTGGATTTTGTAATCTAAATAAAAAAATGTCAGCAATGAGTGATTAATTCCAATACAAATCATTTATAATCTATATAATAATATTTGTATAGAAGACACATAAGAATGGTTACTTTTACTTAATTGAAATAAAGATATGAAAAAAGCAAATCGAAGTATAAACTACTACAAATCAATAAGTAAATTCTTTTTACTTATTAGTAAAAAGCATAATAAGCATTTAGGAAACTCACAAGAATGTTATAAGCTGCAGTTTAAATACGTTTTTTAAACATAATTAATTCAAATGCAATTCTGCACATAAATACAAAGATAATATTTCTTAAATTACCAATATTTGCATCAAATGTCAAGCTTTGTCCTTGGTTTCCCTCGGCGATTTCATTAATTTTGGCAATAAACATTTGGGCCTTCAACGCATCTTCTTCTAACGATTTAAGCCTAAATTTATTCCTTAAATTAGTCATTTATTTTAGCACCAATTATAATTAATTACAAAGAAAAATTGACATGTCCCAACCTAGCTTGCCTCCATGCTGCTCTTTTCTCTGCTTCAAGAGCTCTGTGTTCAGCTGGTGACAGTTTCTTTTCTTCTTCTTCTACTGTTACTGAACCTTCTTTCCTCAGTTTTTCTTGAAATCGTTTTTCTGCTTTAACAGTTTTTACACTACCAATGGTGCTGACAGAGCTCGTACTAAAACCGATTAATAAAACATTAAGTGTCTCCCGCAGATGCAATACAACCACCATTAAAAAAGAGCACCATAACAAATGATATATTTTATACCTAAGGTTGTGTTTATTTGAATCATTGGTAGTATCAGTAGTTTCTGCTTCATCGTCATCATCATCGTCCTCATCATCTGGCAATCGACTCAGATATTTTAAATCATTTTCAGACATGATCGAGACTTTCTTTTCTGAAAAAACAGAAATAAGATAATAAAAATAATGTTCCAATAAAAAAAAAACGATCAAGGGAATTCAAGAAGAGCTTTACTATTATTGCAAATTAAAACATAATTTACTGCACTCAACGTTGTAAATGAGAAATGTCAAATGAAAAAGTTATGTTTTTGTCTTTATGATTTATCAATAATCTGCCAAGACACTAACTAATTGTAGTTGTTTCGCATCAAACATTTAGCTTCATTTTTAAGGCCTCAGTATATTCAATAAAAATGTTCATATGAGAGAGCACACTATTAGTCAAATATTTATGTAAGTCTCATATGTTAGAATTAATAGAAGACAAAATTCAACGATAATCTCACCTTCTTCTTCCCTTAGCTTTTCAAGTTCATCATCCGATAAATAATTAAATTTTTTATCTATGGCAATGATAATGAATTTTTACACAAAATAAAATATAAATCAATACAAAATAAACAATGCAAAGAAAAAATTGATAAAATAATAGCAATCTCAACAAAGTCGTGTTTTAAAAACGGTAAAAGCGAATTCAATATTTAATGATATAAAACTTAAATAAAAATGTAAAAATTACCTGAATTAGCCAAGGAAACGTTATTCCGTTTCAATTCATCCTCAAATCTTCTTTTCTTTTGACTAAACGTAAGCCATTCAGGACTATTTGGATCTGGCTGAATTCGTGGTGTCTGATAAAGTAAAGACAATCTTTATTAAAACATGAACTGTGAAATAAAAAGGTGAATAAATAGAAACTTCACATACATTTGCAAGTTTTGGATCTGCAATCTTCGCACCTGGTAATCTTGCGAATTCAATAGGATTGAGAACTTCATCTGTACTGCTGTTAAGATCAGTGTCTGGTGTGTAAGGACGTCTATCATGTTCAGAAGATGGGGGCGTTGGAGAAGTTGAGAGAGGGGAGGGTGGTGGGTTGAACACTTTGGAGCCAGATATGGGCTGAGAAAAATTGTTAGTCATAAATTAAAACCATTATCTACTTTTTCAGTCATAATGTTTTAGCATCCTAATTTCTAGATATCGTTCATATAAAATTGCGCTAAAATAACATTTAATATCTCTTTCTATTCTTAATTCAGTAACATTAGATTATGTAATTACAATCATTATTTATATATAGTCAGATAATATCAAATGCGATAACTATAACCCTGGAAAATACATTGAAAACCAATATCAACCATAAATGTTGGTTCTTTTTAAAGTAATCGTATTTGAAAATGCTCAGGCTATCAATGTTTAAGGTGTTTACAAAGCCATACTCAATAATGCTAATCAATTTTGAACATCTCAGTTCAGCTCAAGGAAGGTTTATTCAAGGTACTACACAAGATACCATTGAATCTAACAAGTGTTCCATTTCAGATTAGATTTTGAAAGCAGTGAGGTTCCACTCACATTAGGTTTTTTTTGTTGTTGCAAATATGCTATAAAAAGATAATGGTCTGATGCCTCACAAGCTGCAGTTTGCCAATAACTGATTACTAAGATTTATACAGTTTTATGGATCAAAAATTCTATAAATTTGCTTTACATTAAGTCAAAGTAGTTAACTAGACTAAAATAACGTTGAAATGAGTATTATTCTGCTTTATTTGACAGACTAAACAATCAAAATGCTTATCAACTAAATATATATTTTTTCTCATTTTTTTATATTCCCATTGTGCATATAAAATATAAGCTTTGCTCAATACGTGTTAATGATCAACTCAGTACTTGTACCAACTAACTGCTTTAAAAGAGTCACTCCAAACACTGAGTATTTTAACAGGAAACTCGAAATAGTATTTGTCCTTATGTACATTGCTTATTTTTTATAACCTCCATTATTCAAGCAAAGTAAATCTTTACAAATAGTCAACATTGTTCAAAACTGCTAAAATCAACCATGAAACAAAACGTTTTTGAATTTGTAAAATGAAAAAATCAGGAACATATTGATATAATGTAAGAAGTCAAGCAGGACAAAGAATACTTCAAACCCATTTAGATATTTCAAACATTATATCCCTCCACTAGAAAACGCCTAAACTGAATGAAATTCAAATAACTAGCAAAACTTTAGCAGTAACTTTATAACATGTCATATCAATGTATTCATTTATCCAAATATATACAGTATACATTAGCAGTTTTAGCCTTTACACATTACATCCAAATTTTCGCTCATAATCCTATTTAAATAGTTGCAATTCACACCATTAATTAAAAATATCACCATTAGTGACGATATCGCAATAAAAACTATAGCACCTTAATTCCGTTTCTGTTAATTTGTTAAAGCAGTATTGTTAAAAGTGGACATCAACAAGTGAAAATAAAGATATGCAAGGCTGAAATGGAAAGAATACCAAAACCAAAAGGGGATTTTTTCCAATACAATGAATATAATAATAGCGAAATGGCAAAATACCTGGACAGTACAACATAAAAGTCAAAGAAAGTAAAACAGTGAAATTCAATTCAAATGCACATTCTATATACTCAAAACCCAGCCAGAAACAGGCCCACCAGATTACAAGCATTGACCACAGATGCACCACAAGATGAAAACACATCGAATATTTTTGTCTCAGGAAAACCTACTTTAAATGGCCAAAAGCTCCAGGTAGCTTATTTTTTACAATATGGTAATTTTGGATTTAAAAATATTTGAAACCAAATTTCCTGAGTAGTGATAAAATAATAAAATGCAAAAGGTTTTTACACACATTAAAATTTCAACCAATACAACCATTTAAATGATATATACAGTGCACAAAATGATGCCAAATTTAAAAAAAAAAACAATGCAAAATATAAAGCATAACATCTAGATAGTTAATAGTTATATATTACTACTATGACTGTGGTAGTGCAGTTAATGACACGATGCACAACACCCTGGCTTTGCTCATGCATCATGCACTTAGGGAAATATAATCCCTATGGAATAAAATGAGGATGAACGAAGGAGGCGAAAACCATTATAGAGGTCAGGAGAGTGCTTTTAAGAAGACTGTGCCTGGAAAGAGTGAACAGAAAGGGTTCATTTACATAAACATGCAAAACTATTAAAGAAAACTTGGCAAAGTCTACTTTTCTTTTAGAGTCTATGTGTTTTTTTTAAAAAATGCAGTGATTTGCAAGAAAATAAAAAAGGCACAAATGAAGAGGACTTAAGCTCATTAATAGATAACATAATGGTTAGGCAAAAACAAACATTTAGTCCAATAAATGCCTAATATGTGCCATTCAATTTAAAGTTTAATCTGCAGAAAATGTCCAAAAATTGGTTAAAGGCACCCAATTGTAGCCAAAAAAGCTACAAATTCATTGCAATTGTATAAAACAAAATGATAAGTTGAATAACAGAAGAATGATCAACATATTTTGCGACTTACTGTGCTAGTTTGAGGATTTTGCACAACATGTTTAGACATCACTATGGTCGTGGTTTTAATGTCCTTTTTGGTATCTGGAATGCCCACTGCAAGAGTTGTGGCAGGTAGTTTAACGAGTTGCTCAGCAGCACGAACGACTTCAAGTACTTTTTGATGCACAGGCTTGTCATCTGAAGCAATAACAGCTACTTCTTTCTAAAAAGTGCAAATGTTAACGCCCATTAATATTCAAGAAATTAAAATAGTACTTCAGGGCTAACGAGCAATGCAAAGATTCTTACAGATGGTCCCTCCTGAATTCTTGCCACCACTTTTTCTGGATGTGTTGGTTCTGTAGCTCCTAATCCATGTTCTTGGACCAATTTCGCCTAAATGTTTAAACATAAACGTTTAATCAAATAAACAAGATAAATTCTTTTTGACAAAAAATCAACACTGGTAGCAGGCACACTAAAACCTGCTAATACATGATAAACGTTTCTTTTTTCAGGATATGGCATTGTGCATGGTTTGCAAGGTACACATTATATATTATAAAAATTTAAAATGCCTGCCAGATCATGAAAAATGAGAAATGGCTCCACGTCTACTGATATTTATTACAATTTATTTATGTGTTTGTATTGAAGCAAAGATTCATAGAGGCTAAAAAATTATAGTATATGCATCAACTAAGAAAGAAACACTGTAATAAGCATTAAATAGCTGGCACAACCCAGAAGGTATGTATTTCAAACAGACATTACAAAAACGTAACAAAAGCCAGTAATATAAAATGAGTAATAGAATAGTCATAATAAGATCATAGAGACTTGTTAAAAATTTATATTTTTGTAGCAAGAATGTTAAAGAGTGCAGTAATCATTTGAACTGAGCATGAGTCATTAGATTATTATATTATAGTAAGTGAATCATGAAGTGATCTTCGGTGGCATGCATCATGACATGAAATATCCAGCAAGTTACCATGAACTCCTGATCCTCTTTCTCCCAAAGAGATGCTTCAGTCATAGATTCCTGCTCCTGAAATATTCAGAGCAAACTCAAACACCAAAAGCCAAAAACCCAACAAACAAAAGCACACAGGAAAGCTGAGAATGAGCAACACCAACAAGCTGGCTTTGTTGAGGAAGGCGAAAAAGAAGTCAAGACTTAATACAAAATCTATTGGATTTCCAAGTATATCTGACAGTTACATGTACTTTGCTATTTATAGTTGGGTTTTGGAATGAACGGAACAAAATAAAACAAAACTTTTATTATATTATTTTAAAATCTTCATTAGTATTCCATTTAAAGCACTGGCGACTAAAACGAGCATCTGGCTTTCTAAAAGCAATTAGAAAGCTAAATTCGTTTTCATAACACATACTAAGACAGAAAGTAACGCAACAAAAATAAAAAAGCAAATAATTTACCGATTTGAAACCCTGATTCTCCTCATCATCTCTGTCTAAAGATGACACAGACTGTGATGCAGATTTTGAAAACTGAGAAATCTTTCCTTCAGAAAGAAGTTTTTCAACTTCAGATGGATCATAGCCATCACAGACTAAAAGATTCAAAGTGTCTCCTGCACCCCTTAATGCATTTACTGCTTCTTGATGAGAAGCACCAAGAAGACTAAACCCATTAACCTGCAAAGTTGAATATCAATGTAGGATTATCATTGCTTAATACAATATCACTATTAATAAACATATCTTACCTCTAAAATTCTCATCCCGACAGAGAGAGCTCCATCACGTGCTGCTGCACCACCTTGATTAATCTAAAATACAAAAACTTCGGTTATTTTAACAAAACCCTTTTATCAAAAATTTACAGTGCAACCCATTCATTACCTTTGATATAAAAACTCCCTCATCAGATTTATCAATAGGATTTCCAGGATGTCCCCTCATACCACCTTTGATATTCATACCCCATTTTTCTCCAAGTTGCTTTATAATATTTATTTCCTATACATTTATAAAAAGCATCTCATTAAGTCACGTTATGCATAAATTATTTTATGACCGTTTAAATTTCATATCATAAATAAAGCAATTACACGTATCGCACTATAAAAATATTCTTATTCTTGAGAAGAAATAGTGCACAATAAAAACTAAAAAACATTTGTACCACGGTTCATTTGTCATGGTTCATCAATATTAACTTTGCAAACACAAACACCTAAAAGTATTCAAGGTATCCAGGAGTAATTTTTCTTCCTATATTTACTTACAACATATGATAGCAGTTCAACTTCAGACAAGTGCTTGCATGTTAAAAGTGAGAAAAAGCAGGTTAAAGCCTTTTATGAAAGCAAGAAAGTGCATAAAGATTTGAAAATAAGATGACCAATTGGAAAATATTTAATTATTGGCAAATAAAAGTAACTGGAAGGCAAACATTAACCTGGCAATGAAGTAGACTCAATTATCTGGGAAAGTTGGGAAATGAAGTTTCTCAAATAATAATCACAACTATTGGAATACTGAAAAGAAAAAGAGACCTCCCGACCCCAAACACTCCTTTGCACTAAAGGATAGTATTTAACTCAACATGGGCATCTTTATTCTCATGATATGTAGTATTGAATGCAATTCAATATTTTTCTGGATTGGAAATCGACACAGATAATTGAAAGTCTTCTATTTGAGTCTACCAAATGAAAGTATATGTTTAGTAATTAGCTTACCTTGAGGCCAGGAGGTGGAGGGTCATGTTTAACAAGCAATTTCATTTCATACGTTGGTGTAAGCAATGCTAGGACAGCCTCGTGATGAGTGGCTTTACTTATGTCCTTATCATTTACTTTTAAGATGCGATCACCTAAGCACAACTTCCCAGTATTTGCAGCAGCTCCCTCAGGAATGATCTGAAATGCAAAGCAAATGCAAATAATAAATAGATTATAAAATGATGATCAACAAAGCTATCAATATTGCACAATGCCCAATAGCCAAGGCCTAACCAAAGATGTTTAACCTCCACTGACCAAGTGCCACCAATTTCATTACAAACATCAATCACTTCTTGAAATCCATACAGTAAAGAGAATTTACTAATATTCCCATTTCTCATCATATATCTTATACAGACATTTGCTGTCCTGTATATGAAAGCTTGATCCGTAAAGGTGATCCTATAGACAATAAATGTCAATACTAAAGATTTCTAATGCTACTTGTTTCAAATAATGAACATATCAACAACATTTATTCTCTATAAATCACTCAAATCTACACTTTGGAAAAGCAAACTTTGCTTTCATAATTAGCATTTTAGAATATTGACTTTTAGGACCACCTTAGTTATATTTAATCTCAATGTGGCTTATTATTATTATAATAAACATTGCAGTTATTTTCTTAAAATATGTAGCAAATGCATTATACCAGTAATGTTTTTCTTCATTCAAATATTTTAATTTAATAATGCAAAAATATTAAATTGCAGAAGTATCTAAACTATTTCTTGTAAAGATGTTTACAGGTTAAAATGATTGAAACAGTCAGTAGGTCACAGAAGTTGCCTAATGTTATTATGAATTGAAGGTATTTACATGACTGTGGTGCATAACGCAGAAAATTGGATTGATGGAAGAAGAGGTTAGTGGAGATGCCGTTATGTGAGCTAGGTAATTTTTGGGCATCGAACTTACAGCTTTACACCAAAACAAAGAATACCTGAATACTGCAAAGCTACTTTTGATATTATGTGGTCACAACATGGAATGACGGCAGCATTTTGAAAACAATTTACAAGTTGTTTTAAAGAGTGAAGGTAACAATAACTAGACAGTTGTTTTCTTTTTTTTTGTTTACAATCCATTAATGTTCTCAACTGACTAAAAGTCAATCTCTGAAAAACTGCCAAGAATTTCCACTTTTCCACATTTTTAACATAACTTTAAATCACTGTTATTAATTACAGAATAAAAGCTACATGGGAAACAATAAAAACCAGTCCCAATTAGCAATCCCTACGCAAGATATCAAGGTGTATTCTCACTTTAGAGATGAAAATGCCTGGTTCATCAATCCCAAAAGGATGTGAGAAGTGATCACTGCCTCCAATGATACTGAGTCCCAATGGACCTCCAGCTTTGACTAACAAGACTTCTTCCGTCGTGCCTCTAGTTAAACACAGTTCATTGTGCGTCACTCTGGTTGTGGTCGTTTCAGTGTAGGTTGACTTGGTAACACTCTCTGTGACTTTACCAGGTGCAGTTGGGGGAGGAGGAAGAAGATGGGCAATTCCATTTGGGGCGTTTGGCTGTTGAATAGTCACAGTGACAATAGGACCTTGGGCTAACTTCTGATTTGAATTGAGAGGATTTGTCGAAAAGGCCATATCAAATAGTGAAGTCCCAGGATGCAAATTAGGGACTGGAACTTGCTGTGAAGGCTGCTGAGATGGATTAAAAGCATTGAAAGAAGGTTGAGAATGACTCAGCTGTGATGAAAGATGGTTAGATTGTGGCACTTGGCCAGGCACCGGTGAAGGAAAATTAAAACCTGGAGAACCCACTGAACTAGCTGTTCCGGATGAAGCAGGGCTTGTTCCCGAAGGATAAATAGTACTGTGCGGACGAGTGGGTGGAAAACTATTTGTAGTGGTCGTTGCAGTTCCAGAAAATGATTCATTTTTCAGTTCATGCTGTCTAGCGTTTGTCGTATATGGCGAGTGATTGGCATGTGCGGTTGTAGTCGTTGTTGTTGCTGTGGTCAAAGTTGCTGAAGGTGTACCAATAGTAGTAGGACCTGCGGAACTTCGATAGCCCGTGTAATTTGGTCGGTTAGCAAGATATGAACTCGGAGAATATAAACTGGTGTAAGGTTTTGGAAGTCCATATAATTTAGGGGATTTTGGTGGAAGATTAATTGGATCACCAGATTCTTTCACAAGCCACTGCTCACGTTGTGTTACAATTCGCACAAATCTATCTACGTTAGAAAGAAGAGCCACTGCTTGTTCTCGTGTAAAACCAGCAACATCGGCACCATTAATCTAAAACATAACAAAAGTTAACAAAAAAATGTAATATGATAAATACATCAAACTTGGTTAAAACTGGAATTTTCGGTTTAAATAAATTACAGCTGTATATACATAGATATCATGACAAGCTTGGCTAATAACTAGATCTTGGTTACATTATATCAATCTTGTCATAATCCCACTATTTACATGTTTTGCCGCCATTAATGTTTTACAGAATGCTCACACAGATAATTCCATTTTACATGGATCATGCTGCACAGTGCTACTTTTAGTAATGGCAGAAAAAATTTGTCCATTTAAGAGCATTTTAATACATCATTAATCATTACTAAGGGTGTCATACTCACCGAAACTATTTTATCACCAATTCTGAGTTTTCCATCTTTTTCGGTGGCTCCTCCAGGTGTTATATGTGATATGTAAATAGACTTTAAACGCCCGAAAAATTTAAGTTTACTGTTAACACAATAATGGAAAATGTTATTGCCTTGAATTTTTATTACTTACATCTGATCCATCTTTCAAGGGTGAATTTCCTCGTCCTCCTGTTATACCAAAGCCCAATCCATTTTGATCCTTGATTATCGTTGTGTTTATGACCTATTTCACAAAACAAAATTTACATAAAAAACAGAACATAATCAATGTTGTAATGTGTAGAATAACAAAAAATACCTCTGTTTTCACTTCCATGTCTGGTTCTGGTGTGAATATCCTATCTGGAGTAGAGATTCCTCCGCTTTCACATGTTGACCTACTTCTAGGAGTTGAAGGTGAAACACCAAAGTGGTTCAAAGAATTAATGTAGTTATTTTCTCTTGGGGATTCAGGTGTCAATGGTGTGACATTTGGGATATAATGTTGAGTAGGTGGAGCAAGTGCAACCTATAAAATATGATTTTTACAATTAAATAATCATAAAAAATGCCCCGGCTACAGCAAAGGTTCAAATGAAACTATTGAAAAGAGAGAGAATGAGTAATCGCATCGAGGTTCTAGCCTCGCTAGCTGATTTACGGTATTGGTATCTTAGTAAGTATCGAGTTCTAACATTTTTTTAAATTTTGCTGCTCCTCAACATAAATAAATGGGACCTATCATAAACCTTTTCTTAGATGTTAAAAAATAAAATAAATAGTTGAAATATAATTACCTGTGGTCTTGGCACTTCTCGTATGACGACCATTTTTATGTGCTTGCCAGCAGCTTTGAGGACTTCAACGGCCTCGTAATGATCTGCTTCTGACAAATCAACATTATTGACACTCAGCAATTTATCCCCAATTCGTAGTCCAGCTTCATAAGCCGGTCCAGAATCAGTAACACGGGAGATGAATATTCCCTGCATGGAAAAATTAAGTATAAAGTAAACAAATAATTTTGCAAACCACAATTCTTTGAGTCAATAAATAAAACTAAAGCCATCATATCTACAGGACTTTAAAAAAACCATACAACAATAATAATCATTGCCAAATCATGCAAGCACATATCTACTGTTAACTACAATATGTTTAAACAGCTTACAACCTTCTAGAATGCTTCCAAAATTGACAATTTTGTCACTGAATTAAGCCCAATTTCTTAAAAGCATGTGAACATTCACAATAAGCTACTTTAGAATGCAAAACAATTAATATGATTAATTTCATGCTAAAATATGGGGAGTAGCAATTTCTATAAATACCAAACAGATTGGCTGAAATCATTGGCAGGTTTTCAATTGCAACATACACTTGCACAAATACATATTGATCAAAACTTTTTTCATAAATATAAGTACATGCTATATTGTTCCAAGGATAATACAACAATGAGCATTTTAGTAAGTTAAGATTAAGAATAAAAGCTTTGTAATCTCCAGTGAATCTTTCATTTCAATTAAATAAAAATTAAAAAAACTGAGGCATTCCATAATTAGAAATTCAGATACAGAAAACAAAAACATTTCAGGCAGCAAGCTCTGACAACAGGTTCAATAATAGCAAAAGATAAAGCACAGACACAATAGCTAAGAGCATTATATATATATATATATTAAAGAAATAATTTCCAAATAGAAGACTGAACTGCAGGTATGCTGCCAATTATGGTCTTCAAAAATAAGGATTAAAAATTAAATTAAAAATAATTTTGCAAGTTTTTTTTAAAAAAAAGACATTACAAACTATGACAGTTTTTGTTTTATTAAAATGTAATACCTTGCATGGGCAATCATATGCATACACTCTGGGATAATAAGTTAACTTGTCCAAAATGGGTAACATAAAAAATTGCAGCATAATAACAGTGCATACAGCTAACTTTGTTTCATGTTAGCATCAAATTAAGAGGCAATTTATATAAACCGGTTAAATAATATAACCAACCTCATCAATTTAGAACCAAGAAGTAGTATACATAATTATCTTTTGCATTTATTTACAAAATGGCGACTTTCATGGACAGATTAAAAATCATATCACACATGACTAGAAAATAGGAAGCTAGTGACACAGAATTACAAGCAGAATGCCAAGAAAATCTCCAGATATCGCCCTTAAAAATCTTAAGCATGGAGAATAACTAACATTATCATAACATTACAATCTGGGTATTGAACAGTGATGTCCAAAAAAATAAGCATCACATACCATCTTATGTATAAGTCTTAATGTAAAACGGTCAAACCTGCTTATTAGCAAACTTCTTTCAACTTTAAAACATACAAACTGGTCTAAAAGCAAATGAAAGGATTCAATGGAGACACAAAATTTAGCCAATGTTAATACCACAGTACAGTGTATAAAGATACCCTGGAAAAGCCCCAATTTGGGCTTATGCCTAAATAGCAGGGTTTTTAATTAGCACACCTGCTACAAATATGTCAACCTGTGGGACTATACAAAACCAAACACTAAGAGTTTTGAAAATATAAACACATTCTATTGTCAAGCTTAAACAAAGCATGTAGTCGTCATCAAGCTTCACAAGATATGTGGTCATTGCCCGCAACACCAGCACATTTGTAAAGTAATAGCAAATCTGAATTTCACTCGTTATAACACATGTATGCATTGTAATACAATCAACAGTAATTTTAACATTTATTTAAACCCTCAAAGATTACCCCTTTTTCTAATTTAAAAAAAAACCATTCATCATGCATGCTAATGTTACAACGTAATAACACTGCATGATTAGCTTAAATTTTAATCAAAGGTCCAAAAAAATGCATTAACATTCATTTTGTCAGAGAACATAGTTATGGAGTCATACTCTTTTTGAAGAGTTTCCAATGAAGAGTCAGTTAAATTAAAGAAAAATGATATGAATACAGCTCCTTAAAACCTTAAAAGGAATGCAATTATTAGCAAAAAAATCCTAGCTGATAATGACTCATTACCACAAGTCATCTTGCCAAGCTTCTCTTTTTAAAAAATTATGGTACAAGTTTTGAGTACAGCACTGCACTGCAAACTAGCAAACAGTAAAAACATGACTTAACAATAAATTCATTCTTAGGATGTTAAAATCCTTAATCAGTCCAATCAAAGTTATTTCATTGCTGGCATAATGCCACGAATACAAAAATAATTGATCACAGATGTGAAGTATCTTCTTTAAAATTATGCATTTATCATATGCCATCTTAGTGGACAATGCAAGAATGCAAACAACTCAAGATTATGTGTGATATAGGCTAAAAGGGTTATAATCGGCTCGATGAAAACCAGTTATGACATTTGGGTGAGATGCATGGATGAGTTTAAAATTGCTACAAAGGTGACTGGTGTGCTAGTGAGCAGATGCTGTGGGTGGAGTGCTCAGAAAGTTAGCCTGACAGATTGAAGATGCAGTATGTACCTCATCTTCGCCCTTATATGGAGTCGATCCCTTGCCACCTGCTATGCTAAGTCCAAGACCTGTAGGTTTCCTATCAACAAGAATTTCCATTTGCTGTTCAATCACATCTGGGAGAGAGGCAGTAATACTTCCATCTAAATAAATATAAAAGCATATAACAATGCTTACAGCTCAAACGTTCTGGAAAATTTCCATTAAAGAATTCTAATTTCCAATCATATCTAGCCAGGAATAGGGCACCAATACGTCTAATTTCATGAAATTATTAAGGACTTTTCTGCATTCCTTATCCACAGTGCTAGAAACAAGCATTGCCAAGATTCATGTAAAAAAAACCAGTTCTTACCATGTGTCAATTCACCTTCTGATTCAGGGGGTGTAAGCTCCTGTGGTGAAGGTGGTGGGGGTGGAAGTGGTAGATCATCTTTGACATCATCTTTCTTCCTCAGGGCCTGAGCAAGGATAGATGCCACCTTTAAGAGAAATATCAAACAATTTTAAACATCACTATATAAACAGATTTAAAAAGCGCAAGATTTAATACAATAAAAATATTGTGACAAACTCCTAAACTACGAATACTCTAAAGGAAATGACTTGCCAAAATTTGTCATAGTGAACATAACTAACAATTACGACAACTCATACCAAGGTTATCTGAGTATATAAAATAAATCCACGAAGTTCATGGTGTGGAACAAATTCTTTAAATTGTATGGACACTGGAACAATTATTCACAACGTAACATTAAAAGAACGTGGTTTTTGCTTAGAAAGAAAGAATAGGAAAGAGGTACATGGTAAATCTCGTTGTGTTAGTACATGCATCCCATAATTTATAAAGAGACAGCTGTTTAGACAAATTATACAAGATGCAGGACTAAATTCATTTAATATCTTTTAAAAACTATTAGGAGAATGGTAGCAAATGTGAAAAATTCTTCAGCAATTTAATGGGGATGACAAACACACCTTTTCCTCATCAGCTTTATCCGCAACATTGATTCGTTTATTTTTCAGGTGATGAGGGGTATCCCTTCGGTGGAGTTTATTGTGCTTCTCAGGCAGATCTTCCGTATCAGTTGAGAATCCCACCCTTTTCTCTCCATTCTTTAAAGGAAGAAATAGCCAAAATTAACTAATGGTGGGACAAATTAATAAATATAAACAAAAAAAGGTCAAATTTGATAGAAGAGGTCCAAAATAACGTTAAGTTCAAATGGCGCCTAATTAAAAATGTTATGCATTATTAGAAATGTTAAAAAATTAAATTACTAAGGAAAGGTATTTCTGAATATTTTTAACTAAGATTAGAAGAAGATAGAATAAACATTGCATCAAGATTCATGAAGAGAAAAGAAAAAGTAACATGGGGAAAAGAATGAAGATATTTGTGAGTCTACTTAATTTTGAAGTACTGCACCACATACTGTATCTCTATGTGGAAGTTTCTGGCCAATAACTCAAGTTAAAGTAAAGGCAAGTCCAGACTGGCGAACATTTGATACATACACTGTACATTTCATTACATACACTCATTTTTATGACCACTGATAAAGCTTATGGGCAAAGTGATTCGAATTTATATGCATTTGAGCCTAATTAGAATCATGGTCCTATAGTTCTTATCATACATTGACAATTCGTTAGCTTGCATGTAGAAATTTGCGAACTGTTGGTATCAATGAGGACCGTTTTTAAAAGAGCTTAAATGTATAAAGGTATATAGTTATTGTTTGAAGTTTGATAAAGAATTTAGGACACATGAGCAACGAATCTACCGAGCACAATAACAGATTAGCATTTAGAAAATTTTAAAAGATACATAGCAACTAAAGGGAAGAATAGTCCTGACATTTGCCACAACACTTTTGGATAATCAAAGCCAGGACAGGCAACCAATGATGCAAACATAGTCATACATCACAGCAATCTTGCTTGGCAATTTTTTTTAGTAGCTTATTGCTCAGTAGAGTGCTGTAGCGCACAACACTTTACCATTTTGACAATAAACTGGTTGTGTTTAGACGGCTTCATAATTTTTACGAAAGTTGTTAAAAAAAATACCAGCTAAGCACCACTGACACTCAATATCTGAACAGTCTTTGGAATAATTACATCAGAAACGGGGCCTTGAATGCTTTGATTCCTATGAAAAACTATATTCTACAAACAGGAATTCAAGTTACGAACAAGTTTTCCGGAGTGCAATATGTTCATAAGACGAGAAAGAATATATAAGAAGTTGTAACCCATATAGAAAAACGAGGCTGGTTTGCACCTTTCTATTTGCAGGTTTCAAAACGAAAGAAACTAGTTTGAATCTTATACACTATACTAGTCAAACATACTGTGTGTTCACCTGCAAATGAGTAAGCCAATTTTATTCACAAGATCCACAAGTGCACTTATTAGCTCAGTGAGAAGACAGCCTTATTAGCTCTGGTCCCAGAAGTTAACAACATTCCGAATAGAACAAGCAACCACATCTGTGTGATGTGTGCTTTTGCAAAGAAATGGCAACTATGTAGATAAATTTTGTGAATAAAGTAAACTTTTTAAAAGAGTTAATTTCCCTAAGTATGGAGACGCAGTGATCAACCCTCAAATAAATTGAGTCTCATTAAGTGTAAGGGCCGTTCAATATATAAGGTAACAAGACCGTTCACATTCGGAATTTATTCAAACACAGTGCACCAATCCCAGACCTTTTTCTATGACAATGGCATTGGCACCATACACCTTAACCATTTGGTGTGGTGATGAACCTCAGCCAATGATGTACCTTTCAATCGCAGAAATCTGACCAAACTTAGCAGATCAATATGTCCACCAGTCCCACCATTTTCAACTAATAGTGAACTGACATGAGAAGCGATCTAGTGTTCGTGAGAGGAAGTAGGGGGTCTACCTACTTGGATTAGGCATGAAATTTTGAAAAAAAATTACACGTCAGAGGTCTTGTCACCTTCTACATTGAATGGCCCTCGTAATACGTCACGACATATAATGGTTTGGAATGCAAATTATTAAATAATGGACATACGGTAATGTGCAACAACAATTTACATGCACAGTGGACATGCAACAAAAGTTTACATTCTGTCACAATATCAAATTAAACCATAAAATTCCTTAAGTCCAAGTAGAGCAAAGGATGATTAAAATGCTAATCTGGAAAGGAATATACATTCAATCACCTAACTTTCAAATATGGAAAATCATCAGCATTTTTATGAATGACGTTATTAGAAATTTAATGAATGTCGTCTTCACAATTTTAATCATTTAATCGAACATTTTAGGGCATTCAAAACTTTAAAACTACCCATCCTTCCCCCCCCCCTCCCAAATAGGGGAAAGACGCAGTTCTGTGTCAAAAAGTAATTGTTAGTTCAATTATGGAAGTAAACGACACATATTTGCAGACAATGCTTTTTTGGTACACAATCATAATGCAGGCTCATTCCTTCAATGTCAATTCCAAAGGCCATAGTTAAATTACTTACCAAAATTAAAAACATACTGACTTTTGCATTTCGTTAATGAAAGCATGAAATTAGTACTTTCACATGTTTTACGCTAGTTGTGTACTCACCTCCAAGATAACAAAAATGACCACAACAAAAAAACAAGTTAACATCAAAATACTTCAATTTTATAAACCCTCAAATATTTATAACTATACATGTTGTACGAGGAAGAAAATGAAATTTCCTACCCTTCTTGGTCTATTAGACTCTCCATCATCCTCATCATCATAATTTTCACTATCACTGTACTGCTCATTGCACTCATCCTGTGATACGTCATTGCCTTCGTTTTGTGTCAATTCAGTGCTGTGAGCATTATTACTTGCATAATGTTCATGACCAGTGACACGGACAACGGCATAAGGGGACCTCGCCCGAGAATCCAATTGATTTTGTTCAACTTCTATAAAAGAAGCAAAACAGTATACTATAGTTGAGATTTAAAATCAGTTCGACAAGTGATATGCATATATAACTGTAGTCAAACAGCTGTGAAAACGTATTTACAATATTTTAAATGATGTATGTAACTTGATTACTTAAAAAATGGAAAAAGATCAATCATGTCTTAGGCCACTCATTAGTATTTTGAATATCAGGATATCACTAGTTTAAAATATTGTTACCATCATGATTTGAAAAATAATATTCTAAAAATATTAACTTTAACAAATGAAACATGAAAAGTTTACCTCTTTCCTTAGCTTCATCAAATGACTGCGATGAAATACTTGATGTGGTACTATTTCTCTGTGGCCTGAAACTATCAGTTGCTTCAGCATCCTTTAAAATAAAATACACTGATGTGCCAAGTGCTCTCTAAACCGCGTTTGCAATGTAGAACTTCAAGAAACAAAATCTCAATCACAGATAATTGAATAATTCACCTCAGTATCGTGAGTAACAACATGCCCATCAATGTTCTTCCCCTTGGCTATTAATTTCGCATGCCTTGCTTTGAGTTCTCTTGGGTGCGGAGTGCTTTGCCGTACAAAGTGACTCTGAGTGCAACAGAAAATTGAGGTTATATGCATCGTGATTCTAAGTACTAGCCGCACAATTTAATCTAAAATCACATACTTCTCTGTCCTCATCATTTTCGTTATCCTCAGTAGCAAACTTGACAGATGACGTTCGAATAGCTGGGATTTTCTCCCAACTTGACTGGCTATCTTGTGCAACATTGTCATGCAACAAGTTCTCTGTTAAAATACATGCAAATTACAAAATGGGTGACAGAACTAGGGCTCATCTACTATAAGAATTTGGTAAGCATATAAATGTCTAAATAACATTGCATTCTAGTTTGGCTCTTCAAAAAACAAATAAAATCACACTAACCCATACTTTCTGGATGGTATTCTTGTTGAGGCAACAAAAAACAAGTTAACACTTCTATCCCAGTTTTTTCATCTACATCTCTTTGAAACTTGAGCATTGGTTTAGATTGGTTCTCAGCCAACCATAAGGCCTTCAAGTTCAAACCAGTAATAGAAAGAGGCAAGTATTGCAATCTGAAAAATTGTGAAACCGCAAATAAACTATTACATTAAATAAATAGGGTATGTAATAATATTAATGCAAAACTGTAAGAGGCTGAAAAAATTGGTTTATTTTAACTAACTAGTCCATCATCACACCTTAAAATTCTATACTTAATGTCCTTATTTTGGTAACAATTGTCTATTATACTCATTCTACTATTATTAGGATATGTAACCCTTAGAAACGAGAATTCACAATTGTGCAATTCAGTTTAAAATCAGTTTAAACATACCTGTTACCAGAAACATCTAGGACATGTAGTTCTTTACATTTGCCCATTTCTGGAGGAAGATACTGGAGACGGTTATCACGCAATGATAACACACCTAGTAGCGTTAAATTTCCTACTTGAGGTGGAAGTTCAAAAAGTCGGTTTTTGTCAACATTTAAATTTGTTAATTTAACAAGATTTCCAATTGAGGATGGCAATTCTGTGAGCAGATTTTCCGTTAAAATGAGTTCTTGTAAACTTTCACAGCTGTTAAATAAATAAATTAATAGCATTATGACAAGTCACACGCATCGTTTTTCCAAAATTCATGGAAAATCTGGAATTCAATACTTACTGTCCAATAACTGGTGTTAGTTTCATGAGCCTATTCTGATCAACTTTAAAAATAGTCAATTTTTTTAAACTTCCAATGCCATCTGGTAACACTTCCAAGGAATTTTGTGATAAATGTAGATCAGTTAAATTAACCAATCCAGAGATTTCTTCTGGAAGAAACTCCAGTTTATTCTCGGATACATCTAAACAGGTTAACTTCTTCAAACATCCTATTGACTGCAATGACCAAAAACAATTTTTTACATAAAATACTGTGCATAAGCAAGCGTGTTAAGAATTCATTTGCACTTACTTCAGGAAGAGTTGATAATTCATTGTTATCCAACCATAACTCTTGAAGCGACATTAACTGACCAATATGGTCAGGCTAAAAATATTCAATGTAAACACTATATTCACACATAATCACATTCTTTTGTTTAAATTTTTTTTCAACAGGTGCACTTTTAATTGTTTATGTTGTCCCTTAATGCCAATTTAACAGCCATCATTTTCTCACATCACCACAAGCAACACCGATTATATGTGGCCCTCAATCCGACTGGCTTTTAGAAAGATTTGTAAAACGACAATATTTTTTTAAAGTTCTTTTAGACGCTTTTTAAAAATTAAATCTCTAACATTTGTTCTTCAAAACGTAAAAAAGCAGCGTTCACATCCCCATTCTCATTTTACAGTTGAGTGATTTTTGCAAGTTTTGCTCGTTAAAGTTTAAACTTGAATAAAAACTGAAGCTAATGAAAATGAATGGCCTACAGAGTTCATTAACATTAGTCAGGCGTTGACCATTACACCAAGTAAAAAAAAATCGAACTTACCAATTCTTCGAGTTCATTATTTCCAAGATCAAGTCTTTCTAACTTTACCAGCATAGAAAATGATAAAGGTAGAGTTTTGAGGGCGTTTTCCCGCAACTCCAACGATTGAAGATTGGAAAGGCTAAGCGGAATGATAATAAACATAATTGCTATCATATTTATTAATCTCACCGCATATATACACACACATACATGTATAGCCTACATACAGGGTTGTCAGTTTTTTTATAGATTGGTCTTGCCTGACTTTGCCTGACCATTATGGCAATTTTTCCTGACCATATTTCAATAAATTGACAAAATTTTAATTATTTTTAA
>JAQGBX010001586.1:0-24075 GCA_034698745.1 Megaphyllum sjaelandicum | reverse complement strand
ACCCAGGAATCGAACCTGAGTCTACCGAATGCAAGACGAGGATGCCAACCTCTAAGCCACCTTGCTCGGTGGCTTATTAAATAGCAGTCTATGAAATCAGGCAGATAATGTAACAGGATTTCCTCAAACCTAGTTTGTAAGCTTTCGATTAGGCCAAAAACATCATAAAAAGTAAATGTGTATATAAAAGTGACATTTCACTCACATATTTCTGAACTTAAGAAATATGATAAAAGACACCACTTACAAATATGCTTCTTTGCTATCCTTTGTTCTCCTGGAAGATCTTGATCTTCGGCCCTCAGAATTTAAATATCTGTCTACATACTGAATTGTACGGTAATCAAGAGAATCAAGAGCATCTTCACCTGCCAGGGAACTAAAAGTTATATCATCATCAGATGACATTTCATCATATTGATATGATGATGGTTCTGTAACAGAACTGGTTCTCCGACAGGCAACTCTGAAAAACAACAAAATAAACTTATCAAGCAGTGATCCAGAATGGTTTTGCATATCAGTGACATTATAAATAGATTTCCACTATATTCTATGATTAATCCTTGGTAGTTTTTGGCATACAGGCTTTGCCAGATTCATAATCAAAGCTTTAATACAGATAACATGCAATCTATCGTCTCAGGACTGAAACAAATCACACGTTCGAAAGCTGTACCCATAGCAACCACTTAACACACAAATCTAAGCTTAAAAACAGGATTCCATCTAAACTTATCAGCATAACCCACAAAATTACATTTTTAAGTGATCCATCCCATGCTACTGTTTACTGGATAGTGATTGAGGAGATCAATTCAAAAGGAATTCCACGTCATAGGACATGACAGTTGGAAATGATAAGTTATTGGAATGAACGTAAAATCCACTACGATTAATGGCGAATTTGATTGGGCCAAAAAATCTGTACTAGTGTAAGCTACAAGGTGAGGCATAAGTCTGTAAAGTCTTTTTGCGCCTGCTGCCTGCAATACTGCGGATTATGCAGACTTATGTTTCACCTTGTAGCCTGCACTAGTGCAGATTTTTTGGCCCAATCAAATTGGCCATAACACTGGTACCTAAGAGAAAACTTGCAGATTCATTAACAAATACAAGTACAGTATGTTAACTTAAACTTGTAATAGCTATAGTGTCTTGGCTAAGTACAGTCTAAGTACTGCACTAACGTTGTTTATAAATCTGGGTCTGTCATGTTTCGCGTGACAGGCGCCGTTCTTGGGAAAATAGGTGTACTGTACATACTGTAAAACCCTACTACGGTACATTAGGAAATACAGTGCAACTTACTTATAAGGCTTACGTGGAATAGTTTGTGCGAAATACAAGGCTGAACAACGGGCCCTCCAGTGCCACTTGGTAGCGGGCAAGACATGTAACTCGGCAAACAAATTACATTTAGACATAAGTAAATCAAGTAGACCTTTATGAGAACCCCCATAAAATGGTTCTAAGATGAGAACGCTCTTATCATCGTCAGCCATTTTTAAACACCAGCACTGGGTTTGGCCGTTGCCATAGTTACAACGAAAAATTACCGGGTGTCCCGTGAGCTGCAGCTGTTTCCTTAACGACGCTTCAACAAGCAGACGTCTAACTTTGTTGGCATGTTGCCATACTCCGACACAGACCAAATAACTGCGGGAAAAGATAAAAGTTTGAAATATGTTGCTACATGTTTGGTATTAGTCAGCAATTAAGAAAAAAATGCAGATTCAAAATCATGGTATAATAGGCTAAATAAAATTTAATACTTCGTGATTTTCTTCCTTTGGATTTGCTTTCCCATTTGCAGAATCCTTCGAATCCCATTTTTCTAATCATGTCATGCTTGGTCACATCTTCACTTTTAATCCGTGATTTATCAAATTCCCCATGACGGATTTAAAGCATGGCTTGTGATATGCATACAATTTCCTTTAATATTTCAACATATTAAAAAAGGGTTTTAAACCATCGAATTATGTGGAGAAAAACAAAAAACAAACACTACGCTTCATTTAATAATCCATGTTTGAGGTTGAGCTATGCTCAACACGTTTGATTGACGATTAAAATAAATTATGATGTGTCAACAGATAAATGCAATGACTAATGTTTAAATTAATTTAGAAAATGATCATGCAATTTCGATGTCAGTATATTCATCATGAGAATGAATTTCGCAAAAAATGCAATTTCAACCATGGCTTTTCCCCATTCAAAAAGCCATCATTTCTGCGGTTTTAAAATAGTTTTTATTTTAAATTGAACACACATAATTTATATAATTTACAGATTATATTATCTAGAGTAAATTTCCGCCACTGGATAATTATTTAACTATTATCACATTTAATACGTTATAGCTGGATCAAGATTTAATATGACCCTAAAAGACAAATCTTTCATAACCAGCATGTTCCACTTATGTAATTAAAAAATGAAACGTTAATAATAATAACTTGCCACCAATAATCAACAGCTAGTCTAAACTCATCGAATCTTGTATCTAGGAAGAAGAAAAAAAGGCGTGTTATTAAAAATGTTCAAAACTTCAACCCTTGGAGTATAGTTTTTGACCTTTTGCAGTGGTGTTCTGGTGGTTAACAGGCTCAAATATCTCCATCTGCATATCTTTAAGGAATCCCCAGCAATACATTCAACATCCAGGCCATCCCCCTTTGCTGGTACAATGTGTAGAAGTTCAAGAGACAACTCTCACACCCAATTTGACAGGAAATGTTTGCCTAAATGAACTTAAAAAGCGAGTTGTTAACGAGTATCCTCGTACGTAGAACACAAGACTATCGAGAAATCTAGTGTCATTAACCATACGCGCTTGACTAATCCCAATTCGTGAAAAAGAGATCGTCAATTACCGCATTAAATTACAATATCAGTTCACGATCGAACAAAGCCGAGCGCTCAAACACCGAATATTCCCACAAGCTAAATTTTTTTTTCTTTTTCAGATAGACCTACTTGGAAGATAAGGTAAGTGCCAAATCGCAGTCCAGGCATCATCGTTAACAAACTTTGAATTTTCCAATGTATACATGTACTCGAGCAATATCGATTGAAGCATTTGAGTTGGAAACCTTACAACTGAGGAAAATTAAATAAGAGCATTGATGTCTTCGTTTTAATTTCATAATTTCATTCCAGATTACGATCTGCTGACGGGATAAATGGATGGATGCATTCTCATAGGTGCGAATTTCGTTCTTGCTCGCAGTTTACTTCAACACGAGGTTGCGAAGTAGGCTTTCTTTGTGGAAAATTAACGTCAGTGCAACTAATGCTACAACTTGAATAAGTTCAAAGTAATTTCACACAATCCTCCGAAATCTTGCGAATTTGCTCCTTCGACATGTTCCGCTTTTTCGCAACTCTTTCGTCGCAGAGTTGCTAATTTTAGGAGGTTCTAAAATAAATACGAATATTTCTCCGATGATCAATCAGCGGTTCATTGAGTTGATTTGAACTACATGTACACTCAGAAAAGTCCGGATCTAGCCACTCCTTACAATTACCTAAACTATATATGGATTCACAGAAACACTTTTTCAAAAAATAAAAAAAAAATGTTGTTCTAAGTAAGCATTGGAAATTCAGTATAATGCAAAAAAAAATTAAAAATCGAATTCCGGATGTCCTGTAGGCAGGCTTACCCTGTTTTTTTCAAATAAAAAAAGGATGCGTACGTGGGGAACAGTACATGAGTTACATACTGTCAGTCTTAGGACAACCACTTCGCCCTCTGGCGATCAATAATGTATACTTGTAAGTGCTTGCGAATAAAAACTTGTAAGCTGATGCCCTAATTAACGGAATGTTGAGTCACTGTACGGAAAAGTAGAGAAACGAGATACGTTCAATAGTTTAGAAGCAGAAATTCAAAGTTTGAAAGTCATAATTCCAAAAGTTTTTCTCGTTCCTTCACGTAGCTGGTTGCATTGCATATAAAAGCTGCTCGGATTCGCCAGTTTTTCAACTAGATTTTTCTTTTTAATGTTTTTCAAACGCCTTTCGTGCATCTTTGCCTTCATGAACCAACTCTTTTCCGTTCATTTTTTCTTTGTTCTTTCGCTTTCACTAGCACTTGAAGAAGCACGCTCGATAACGAAATGAGGACAGATTACCTGGCTCAATTATTAAACGCAATCTACTCATCATTGTCGTGATTTTCAATTACAGTTCTTTAAAACTGCACTTAGGACTAAAAAAATAATTCTGCTTTTGACATCCTGGAACTGATTGAAACACGTGTTGAGCATTTGCCTACGAAAACAAGAAGCCCTTTTTGGTTAAAAGCAGGGCCAGGGTGAGGGGGGTGCAGGGGGAGCATTGCTCCCGGGCCTGGGGTAGATCAGGGAACCCGGGCCTTTTTAGTCTTGAAATTTACCAATTGTCCAAATTGGCTACACGTGCAACTTGTATACTGTATAGAAACTTGTAATTGGGGCATGCACTTTTGCATGGGCTTATAATGAAGATCACATATAGCCATTAAAGATACAAAATTAGCATTTGCTGTTATTTTTGACAATTCCGAGAAGATCAAGGAAAAATACACAATGACAAAAATTCCAGGATTACATTCACTATGAGATAACGGTATTTGAATTATATCCCCACAGGGCCCTAACTTTTACAGTAATTATCATAGCCTGGAATTGGTTTAATTGAACATTTGTATTTAAAAAAAATACAATGTTTGAGTTTTTGATCTTTACCGTTTTCTGCATGATAATATAACATTAAAACGAACAATTTGTGGCGTTCCTATTTGAAAAAAACAACCCGATTATGATGACGAATTTACACAACTAACTTTTTTCTGAATACAACTTTGTAAATCTTTCAAAATTTTCCAAATACATGTACAAAATTTAAACGATTGTCAACCCTTTCCGAGTAAAATTTGTAAAAAATTCATTTTTTTTAACCTTTTCCAAGAACAATTTGCACATTTTTCCAAGTAAAATTTCAAAATGCTCAACAAAATGTTGACTATTTCTGTTAAAAAATCGAGGACAAATTTGCAAAATCTTAAATATGTTTCGAGGGAAAATTTACAAAATGTTCCACATTTTTTGCGGACAAGTTTACAAAATATTCAACGTATTTCAAGGGTAAATTTGTAAAATTTACAACCCTTTCTGAGTATAATGTGTACAATTTTAAAATTTTTCCAAAGACAAATTTTCAAAATTTTCAACCTTTTCCAAATACAAACTTGCAAAAAAATTTAAATGTTTTAACCTTTTCCAAGTAAAAAGTTTTAAAATGTTTAACATTTTTCGTGGACAAATTTACAAAATTTTCCACATTTTTTTAGAAAAAATGTACACAATTTTCCACATTTTTTGAGGAAAAATTTACAATTTTTCAAAATGTTGCACTCATTCCAAGTACAAATTTGAAAAATGTTAAAAAATCTGTAAAATTGTAAACCCCTTTCTTAGTATTTTTTGCCCAGTTGTCAAATTTTTCACAGAAATTTGCAAAATTGTGCACCCTTTCCGAGAACAAAACAAAACATTTTCGGTGGTCAGTTTTGAAAAATGTTCAGCTTTTTCATTAAACAAATTTACACATATTTTCAGCAATTTCCAAGGACAAATTTGCAAAGTTTTTGAATTTTCTGTATACAAATTGGCAAAAAATTACCACATTTTCTAAATCAATATTCTAAAAATGTGCAGTTTTTCACTAGTTAATTTTCCAAAATTTGGAAAATTGTTATGTGTGAATATATTAAAATATTAAACAAAATTTATAAGCCCTACCTAGCCAATTTTGGCAAAGTGTGCAAAAAATTAAGAAGGGAAGGTGCTCGGAAGAAACATTGCACCCCCAGATATAATTCCTCTCAGATGTCCTGGTTGAAAGTATTTTATTTTACTTCCTGGTAAAACGAGTTACTCTTGGTCCTCTTTAAGTAATTAGGATCATACTGTCTCATGTTCTCTCTCTACATGTCAATTATATGCTAAGGCGCCCATTGTTTTTCTGAAAAAGCATGAGCATAAAGACTTTGGAAGATAACCCTAATTTAACTAAAACGTATTCTACGAATTCCGGTTGTGGCCGGAAACTGGACTTCAGAAGTTTAGGGGAGAAAATGGGTTTTACCACTTTTTTTTAAAAATCTCTCTAGGGACTGATTCCCTTCATATATATGAAAGGGGCAGCTTTATTATCTTTAACAAAATTTAGCTTTGCTAGGGTAGTAAAAACAGCTTAAATGGAGGGTTGATTTTTGTATATGTACCTGAGTTGTGACTAATAATGATAGAGCACCCTTCTTAACTGCCATAGGCGCAAATGCTGCCAAAATAAGGGAATCTAAAATGCATCGAATTGTAGAGCCGCGTTATCTCACTTAAGAAACGAAATCGATGTTAATGTAGATTATTATTTAATGAAGACGTTATTAACATCCACTGCATCCACTGTTTACATTCCAGAAACGCTGTTTTATACAGGGAAAACAGCAAACACCTGTCTGGTAACTACATAGATCATTAAAGTAAAGGAATGTACCCCCCTCCCCAAGATCCTTTCTTGCGAGGATGTCAAAATATAATACAATGGGCAACATACGTTACCCGTCAGTCCTGTATTAATGACTGGCCATCTCCCCATGAATTAGCAAGGGTCAGCCAGAAAAGACTGCTGATCATAGAACATGTTCAACTGGAATGTCTCCCATGAATATTTCCCCATCTAAAAAATTCCATGCGTTAAATTTTAAAATGCATTTCCGATGAGCAAAATATACTTCAGGATACAATTATTTTAACATACAGTACATGTATTTCAAATACAAATGCCATCATCAAGAAAGCCTGACCTAGCCCAGTGCCAGTGAGACTCCGGCAGCAGATTCATGTACTGTATTCTAAAACGTCCAGACAATCGTATCCCTTCCTTCCTTCCTTCCCTGAAACCTGGACATTTCAGAAAAAAATAACTATGAAAAACTATTGACCTATTTAAAAAAAAATGAACATAATGACGTAATTTTTACTTTTTATCGTTTATTACATATTATTTTCTCAATAAAATTTAGGTTTCGTTGTTATTTAAAATACGCCACGATTTTTTGGAGTAGGGGGTTCAAGCAATACAATTTTGTCTTTTTGATTTCATAAGGCTTTTTAAATATTTTACTTTTGACCTAGTTTCAAAGGTCCAATCACCCCTTTGCCATTTCAAACACTAATGTGAATTTTCATGTCATTTTCAAAATGCCTAAAATGGTCTAATGGTCAAACCATGGTGTGACAACGTGTTAAATGGTCAATTGTGCAAAAATATTCCACGTCAGGCCCTCTGACAGGAATAATATCTGATATTGCAAAGTTTCTTCCAGGCCACTTCCCTTCTTTTGCAAAATTTACAAACGAAATTTACACAAAATTGACATAGAAAATTTGCCTAAATTTGGTCCCAAAAAAAACTCAACATTTTGCAAAAAGTCCCCAGAAAATGTACAAAATTTTCCAAAGTTGTTTGTGGAAAATGTTGAAATTTTTGTAAATTTGTCCTTGGAAAAGGTTGAAAAATTTGTAAATATCTACTACCGTAGTAATGGGTGTGAAATTTTGAAAATTTGTCCGCGGAAAGTTATAAAATTTGGCAAGTTTTTTACTCGTAAAAAGTTCAACATTTTTCTAATTTGAACTTGGACAGGTTTTAATAGTGTGTAAATTTGTTATCATTCATTTTTTTTCAAAATTTGAGTGTCACAAATTGTAAATGTAAATGTTAAAATCAGCAAACAGTAAAGATAAAAACAATGTTTCGGCCAAAATGGTCAAAGAAACCAATTCCAAGAAACGCTGACTAGCCTGTCAACGTTAGGACCCTCTGGGTACATGAGGAGTCAAACACCCTTATCTAAGCTCATAATTGTATCCTGGAATTTTAGTCATTGTATATTTTTCCTTGGTCATCTGAAATTTTCAAAACGAAAAGCACATGTTAATTTTTTTATCTTGAATGGACACATCTGATCTTCATTAACATGCCCTAATTCCAATTAATTCCCACTCTAGCGTAAGATTAATTTCGGCCCCTTTTGATACATGTACTGTATCAGTTGGTACAATGGCAAAAAAATTGAAAAAAATTACGAAGATGTATAAAATGAAATGTGTTATCTGCGGTACCGCTTTGCACTTACAAATGTCCACGTGGGCATTAAGTTATTCTTCCCCCCCCCTCCTGTGGACAACTGTGGAAAATCCTTAAACCACCCCCCCCCCTCATCCCTAATCCAGGTAGAAAATGCATAGCCCCTCAGTACGTGGCGTTCTTAAGGGAAGTTTTGTAATATTGGAAGCTTTGCGTTTCTTATTGTATTCTAATTTCTATTCAGAAAGCATAGAAATATTTTACGGTGCTTATAAGTATTATATGTGTGAGCTTGTAGTGATGTACGTTTATAAACATTTCAATAATTCGAAAACATCTTCGATCATAATTTTAATTAGTTCGTTAATTAGGATTATTTAACGAACCTTACGACTTCAGGATAAATTGAGGACAACATGTGAATAACAAGAGGAACACGGTTGGGTCAATTTTTAGGGGGACCGTTCAGGCATTTGCGTGTTAATAAACTTTGGAAAATACACAGCTGGAATTTTATTATGACTAATTATTATATGATAACCAAGAATATATGAATGAACATTAATTGCCTGAATTAAGGTAAGTGTTACAGATGCGGGTCGTAAATAAATATATTTTGCAATTGGGAAGGTTGAACTAGCACTTCCGTATGTTTCCGAGCAATTTTTGTACTTATTGTAGCTATAATGTTATTCCTCTAAAAAAGTTAAATTAAGATAATCATTAGTGCAGTTGTCATGGAAAATTCTAAATACCGTGCATTTCCATTTGGATAGCGAATCATACTGTATATTTTATGCTAAGCTGGCTCAGAATGATATTTTGTAGCAGATGTAAAACGTGAACCCAGCAACCGCCATTTTGAACATTCATCGTTTATGTGTGATCAGTGGGCACCGATAACCTTATTAAAGAAAATTGTTTATGAAAACCTTTGTAAAAAATATCTACACAACTTTTATTTAGTCAAATTCATGTTTGTATAAGCAAGGTAAACATTATCAGTGCCATACAATATTTTTCTTTAATAGAAATCGGCTCCACATACTCTGATAACTGATGACTCCACCGTGTTATGACACCGATTATTCGTCAAGAGAATTTAAACCTCTAATATTTTCAAAAGTTAATGTGGGTCTACTTATCCATAATTACGATACTACATCCCACATTGAAAAGAAATGCATTTCAATTTGTGAAATGCATTTACAATGCACTTTAAAATGCATTTCGTTTGCATGTGGGATATCATTTGCAGCGGAGAAAAAACTTGGAATTTAGGATAATGTGGAATATTTTAAAAACTTGTTTTAGAAAATCTGAAATCCGGCACCGAAAACGAATTATCATATCGATGCCAGAAGATAGAATACTTGTACTTTTGACAATTTTACGATTCCTTCTCAAGTAACAAACGCCACATTTGGTCAAACTAAGCACAATCGATTTCCAACTGCAATTCAATCCAAAGCCATAAAAGTAATGCACATGGAAATATTTAAAAAGTGCACTACTTCCCCCCTTCCCTCCCCCCCCCCTTTTTTCAATAAAACCCCCAACTTTTGAAGCAATTATCAGAACATGCATGTTCGTTGAAAACGTTAATATAATACTGTTCTGTTATACGCGTAAAATCTGACTCAACTACCCATGGAACACTTTGAAAAAGTTTAAAATGATCACAAACGTGAACCATCAATTTTGTGTGTTTTTCGAGTTTAATTTCAAGTCCATCATCGTCGTTCTGGTCAGATTAGAACAAACATTTTTTGTTCGTAAGTTTCTAACCACACAAGTTCCTTTTTGATATTTCAGCAAAACGAAAAACTTTTACAAACAAAAAACCACGAACCATCTCGAACAATGTTTATAGCTGGAATTTCCCCAACTGCGAACCACGCATTTTTTTCAAACTCGCTCGAAATTTTAAACGTTTTAGTGAAAAACAAGCATCGCTCTTCAACAACGATCCATGTAATTCCGAAAAATGTTATCACCATGATTAAGGCTAGGAAATCCAACCTTAATCGTGAACATGCAATCTTAAACCACGCCGAATACGTTTATTTTTGCAAATGTCACGATCGATATACCCAGCTAGCAATCTCACCGGAACTGCGATTCTCGCAAGCTCCGGCGTGAACCCAACCTGTCCAAACAACCAACTATTTCGGTTTTCATAGCGGTGCTAGATTTAATCACGTGGTCGGACCTGAAGCATTTCAACTCTGCAGGTGACCAAAGGCCAGAGACAGGTGAACGGACCCCGGTTCGCCAGCGTTCCTCCGGGGTCGTCCAATTCGGCTTTTTTTTTTTATGCTTGCGGACGGCCTTGCCCACCCCACGCAGGCAGTGGCGTTGGTGACGCCGCTTAGCCCCCACCCCTCTCCCCGCATCTTCCTATTTTCCTCGCTCTCGCTGCATGTATGTCAGTGTAGCCAAGGAGTCGTTGGTACGAACAGCTGCTGCGGCATTCGAGAACAGTGCGTAGTGTGTGCGTGGTGCGTGTGTTGTGTGCGAGTTGGTGTCATTGAACCCGGCAGTGAGGACTACTCAGTGCGCTAGCTCGGAAGGGAAGCTCTTGCCTCTTCAGAGTACTAACTTCTATCGCTGCCAGCCTGGCTATTGCAGAGGCAGAAGCAACTCGCGGACTGTGGGACTATTTTCGTGAGCCTAGCTTGCAACGTCCGAACTTCTAGCTTCGGAAAAAAAACACTACTTCATCTCAGACCTTATTTTCTCTCTATCTCTCGGGGGATTTTAGCGCGAGTGAGTGTGCCTAGTGACGATTAACCGAAAAAAAGAAAAAGAAAAAAAACCGTACAAAATATAACAACCAAAAAACAGTTCAATTCTTTTCGCTTTTATTAGTGCGGGTCGCGTTGGAATAGGTAAGTGGAAACACAAGCACCCCAGCCCTATCTCCCGTTTTCACTAACGTAGAATTTAGTAGTTATATAGAATTAACGTAAAAATGTTATAACGTTTTGGAAAATAGCCGGAGTGCCTGCCTAGCCGCGTAAAAAGTACCGTTAGAAATCGCCGTAGGGAATAACATGGTTGTGCGTTAGAATCCCATCCACTTCCGCGTTGTTATAGTGGGGAGGTCATTAACACCGAACGCTCAAGCGTAGGTTCAAGCGCTGCGAAAGCGAGCAACTTTACTCCCTAGTACACACGTACAGTATACCGAAATAAACTCCATATATGCTGCGCTTGCCACTTGTTATTTTAGGCTGGGGGGCAGGCTGCGCATTCTCGGTTTACTAACAGACCCGGGCTAACGGCTGGTTAAAACTAGCGCAAAGTGGTTTATCGACCGGGAAATTTTGAAAAAAAAAATATGCTCGGATTTTCCATTTTCCGGGAGTTTGTTAAAGCCTGGACTTTGCCTGCGAAATAAAACGGAAATACATGTATGGAATTGAAAAAAAAAAAAATTTGGGGGAACCAACCCCGTAATTGCCGCCATATACGAAATATGAAATCGAGCTCGGGGTCGTCCATACCGTACGCCATCGAGTTGAGGGGGAGGATGAGAATTTGATACTTTGGAAGCCCTCGTGACGTCATTTGTGCAATTTATGGATGACCCCGTTTTTAATGAACCGGTTTTTCCACGTATCGTGTTTGAGACTCGAGATCGAGCTCGAGAATATGAGATCGTCAGCGTGTCACGGACGAAAAGGAACGATTGAAATGGACAACTCGGAAATTGTTCATATTGGAATAAAGCGAGTTTTAACTAGTGATGAAATGAAGTGGGAATGCTGTCGTGTTATAGTCGAAACTATGGCATGTTAAGATGGGTCGTTTTTACTGAATACAGAGATTTAATACCGTGATAAACCCGAAAATGAACATTTTGAGTTGTGTCACTTCTGAAATGGGGGTGCGATGTGTTAATTATCATGACCGTGGAAAACTCTAAAATCTTGATCGACCAAGTTGAGTCTGAGTTAAAACTCTAAATTCTATTTGGTCGTCCAAAGGAGAGGATGTAAACTATTCAAACTCATGCACGATTGCATCATAAACGGACACTCCTATTTTCTTGACCACTTTTCACCTAACACTGGAAATATTGCGGAGTTATTTGAGTCTGGGAAACGAGTTTGAGCTCGACCTCGTGCTGGACCACGGTTCGTGGGGTGATAAATGTTTGTTTTCTTCGGAAGTTGGTAACTTCTACCCCTCCATTTGCGGGATAGAAGCATATGGGGAGAGAATCGAGGGGATGAACACGTGGCATTCTTCATCCCCACCTCATTGGTCCTTATTTCTTCGGTCCGTTTCCGGCACTATATTTTCCTTAACTCCCTTTCAAAATGCACGCTATAAATACACCATTTCATAGAAATTCACACCAATAAGTTGTGATGCATCACCTTTAGGTGTCCAAAGTAAATTTTGAGGTTAATTGTACGAGCATGTTCTTTGAGCTACTTTTCATTTGCTAGCTTCTACACTGGTCACATGAACTCACTTCCTTCGACCAATGGGTTACGCCCCGAAGTACCTCGTTCTTGAGTTGCCCATGACCGAGCATGGGTGTTGAAGGGGTGATTTAGTGGCCCTCCCTCGCTAAGGACTCCCAAAAGGCGTTCACGATATAACATCCACATCATCTACTTAATTGGGGCCATTGCGTTATTTTGAGGCGATTGAACTCGTGATTATACATAATCGCTAACTGCTGGGCCATCAATGACATCATTTTAACTGCTGCACGCTAGGTCTAATTAATTCGCAAACATAGAACAAAACCATTGGCTACACGACCTCTTCGCTTTTACAATCCCTATTATATAACTAATGCGAAATGGATATCGCGCTCCTAAGCTAAAATCCACCGACTTATCCTAAACTTTTGTTGTAACTTAATTCACGTTTTGCGATGTAGGTTTTGCTCATCCGTAAACGCATTAAACTTCTTACTTCTTCAAATACAAAACGCAGAATCGAACATGATAGAAATAAACAAAATCCAATGTTTTGAGAGTTCACAAACCAAATAACATCAGAGGAATTTTAGGAAAGTTATGAAACAAGGCTGGTATACAAAATTGAGCAATTACATGCTTATTTATCCCCAATTGTTTTAATGTGTGCTTACGTGTTCACGTGTTTCATGATATACGAAACTCACATTTCCTTTCTCATTCATCGACATGTTTTGATAAGTTTGCAGTGTTGCAGCTACTCTCAGAAAGGCATCCTGTTTCCCTGCATATACTGTACGGTCTAGAAAATGCCAGCGCCATCTATGATGCACCCTGTTCAGTATGCCAAAAGGAACACCTGGAGATGCATGTTAGCTTTGCTTTTGCAATAGGTGGCCCATTTCAAAGCATCTGTCACGTGCATTTACATGCATTTCAATTGCTAAATAGCAAAATCAAACTGGCATTTTGCAATTAATATAAAAGCATTGCATTCGAATATATATATAAAAGAGAAAACGACGCCATGTTTTCTGTCACTGGCTGGCTGGCTTTGAGTCTGGCTTCCATATGATTGGCCACTCATGGCACACACCCCCCCTTCTGCCGGGATGTATCCAGGTCATATAGGTCCATCTTTTGGAGACAAGGACAATTAAATCTAACTCCTTATCGCATAAAAGTTTAGAAAATCAAACAATTTTTACCCGGGCAAGGCCGGGTTTTTCCGCTAGTTGCTAAATAGCAAAATCAAACTGGCATTTTGCAATTAGTATTATAAAAGCATTGCATTCGAAGATGAAAAATCTGATAATATTATTCGACCATCAACGTGAAATCAGGTGATAGTAATTTTAGCAAACACGAGGCACATGATGCCGACTTAACCCGTGACTAAAATTTCACCATTTCACTCAAGGCTGCATGGTGAAGAACAACGTTACGTGTATGAAATTTTCAAGCACAGCTGCTAGAACTATAAAGTCTATGAACCGACACCCAGTCACGTGACTACGTGACGCGTCCAACACGTGCGTAACTCGTAATTTCTCCATTCTTGTTACCTGGGTGACGCAATCCTGGAAGCGTGTCCGATATGGGCAAGCGGACGCGCAACCTGATAGGTTGGTGCAGTTGCTGGATAGTCACTCCCAAGGGGGTCATGCATGAGTTCTACCGCTAAACGGCTTGTTAGTATACTCCACACCTAACAATCAAAGTTAAACGCATTATAAAAGTGAAATCATTCAGCCGGCGAATCATTTGACTCATTTCCAAAACCAGCGTGAGATTCAGCCGCGTGTTTTCTCGCAGAAGTTTGCCATCACTGGAGCAGGTGTGACCAGATCGCATGGCTGAAAAAGCTCGCTAATTTTGGACACCGGCTTTGCAAAATTGTAAATCGTCCAAAAGAAACATGTCGTATACGAATAGATGAAGTCTGTTAACATGGTCGAAGACATGCAGGCTGTCTATTTCAATGCAAGATTGAAATAGCTCGATGCTTTTGTTTCTAATAAGAAGTTCTTATTGCAGCTCTAGTTGGCGTTCTTATTAATGTAACAACGAACTATTATCCGCATTAGTACTGCGGTGGTCTCGCGATAAGCCAAACGTTCATCTTAAAATCACATATTGCAATGGAGTCGAGGAAGTTTCCCCGTCCAAGTGCACATGCGTGCAGTTTCCCTTGTTTTTTCACCGAAGAAAACAATGAAAACGCACATAAACGCTAGCCATTGTTTTCCCAGATAATTACCCGAGTGCATGCCTCCGTGCATGCATGGTAAGGAACATTCCCTCTACCGAGTAAATCAAACGAATTAAAGGACCCAAGATACCCTCCATTCGAGACATTTATCTTGACAGGGCAAACATCTTAGGTTGCATTTCCTAAATTATTAGCCAGTTGAACGTTACGCTTCCAGAGATCGCATTAACATCCAACCATGGCCACCAAGATGGCGTTTGAAGTTTGATCGTACCATAAATTTGAAAATATTCTGTAGAAAATTGTTGCTGGCCAAAGACCAGCATCCTGAGACCATCCTCAAGACAAGCTTATACATGAAGTCAGAGATTTCGAAAATGCTGTCAATACCAGCTTGCTACCAGAGTTCAAAATTCGTTCTTTTTCTAACGATATCTGTTAACCGTTGGCCTTTTCCGCTTGAGATGGTACTGTGGGTGATTGAACGATTTCTGCGAGGGTGAACATACCTACAAGTTGGCATCATCGCTTAGGCATGCCATTAAAGTGGTTTAGATTGAGCGATAAATTAAAATACATTACAATTTTATTCGAATTTGCCAATTAAAAAGAGGTACAAAAGATGATATCCATGGACGTGTAGTATACATTGTATATCATATCCCCTTCCAATTTCTTTCGCACCTCATTCCCTTGCCTAAAAAGTAATTTTCCCACCCTAGAAAGCGAGGGAAGAATGGGATAACTTAGGCAGATCGCATTGCAGATCAGATACCACATGTCTTCTAGGAACTCCCAGCTAATCCATATTTGGAATCTTTCGATAAAGTTTGAGCTTTGAGATGGTTGCTGGCTAGCAGTAGCTGCCCACTGTTTCTGACCCTATGCCTCATCACGCTGAAGAACGCACACGCCGAAAACAAGGATCAATGGTCACTGTATTACCTTTAGTAGCGAGCGCTGGAGGTCATTGAACCCTACTCTGGTGACGGGACATTCGTTGTTAGTGACGCAAACGCCTAGGATAGGACTCAGCGGATGCGATCTGGAGCGATAAGGAAAATCAGCAATGTTTCGTTGACATTACATTTTAAATGTGAAGTAAATTAGTGGCCATGTTGGGGATTGAAAAGACTGTTTTGAAATATCCTAACTGTGGTTTTTAAACGCTACGCGTCAAATTGACTTATTACAACGTGCTTGTTCGGTCAGATAAGCTCGTGCACCATCGAGAGGGCAATGAACTATGGGACTGGTCATTGGTCACTTAGTGGGGAAATGTTGGGAGAGGTCCCACATGGTGCTTGTTGGTCAGCCAAAAGTCAGCCCAAAATTGCTGCGATGGGGCAGGGGTGAGGGGTGTTCGAAAAGCTCTTCGTTTCCGAACAGGCTGCAACCCGCACTTCCGGCAACTGCCTCTTACTCCGTCAGTAGTGCTTGGTGTGCCATTTTATGAAGTGGCTCGTACATGAAACGAGCAACAGATTCGATTCTGGACGGAAGATCCGTTAGCTAGTTATTAAAATATCGTTGAGTGACATTCCCCGAGTCATTCTAATTCATATTGCTAATTCCCATCTTACGTAAAACGAATCAGTAGGGCGCGAGTACGAACAAAAGTTCAAATTAAGTTTACACAAAATTCCATATCAAGATTTTCCATTGGTAAATCCCAAAAAATGGATGCAGTCTGGTTCTCAATCGGAGTTTGCTGTTAAGTGCATGCAACTGGAAAACGTTCAAAAAAGCACGTGAGAACGCATAGTGTTGACTTCAGAATTTTCTCTGTGACAATGAACTTTCTGGCTGTAGCAAAACATGAAATATCTGGCGAAATGAATGTCCTTTCCTTTTCTGATAATAGCTTTTTTCCCGATTATTGAAAAAAATAAATACATGTACAGGGTGGGCCAATAAAAAGTAAGCCAACTTTATAAAAATCATAAAATGGTTATTTGTTAATGTAAATTAATGAAAATGTGTACATGTGTACTTAAATAGGATACAAAAAATTCCCCATTTCAATTTGTGTTCAAAGTTAGCACCTTTCGCGGAAACATAAGCCCTAAGGCGCATGCGCCATTGGGCGAATGCCTCGTCGATTGTTGTTTGATTAATTTCATTCCAAGCGTCCAAAATTCGCTGCTTCTGAAAGACAAATTCGAATGATTACGTCATTAAAAAATAAGGTGAACGAGGGCAATTCGAAAGTAAAGAGAACAACAATATTTGTACAAATTTTCATTAAATTCCATTAGCAAATAACAATTTTATGATTTTTATAAAGTTGGATTACTTTTTATTGGCTCACCCTGTATATTTTACTAAGTGCAGAGTATATCTATGAACGACCATTTTATGGCAACGTACGTAATTTTTATTCTCATGCATTACAATTACATTCATATACTGTATTCTATATAAAATTCATGTAATTGCATCACGCTTACAGTATAAATCTTAAGAATAAAATTCGCGTATAAACCATACTGGTCAATCGGTTTTAGCAAAGTATCAATGGGTACATTTTTTGGTAATTTTCTCTTATAAAATTTCCTAAATGCATGCAGGTTAACAAAATTCTAAAAAAAATTCTAGTTTCGTTTCATTTAATTTCGAATTATTATTTTTGCTGAAAGCGTGCAGTCCAGGGACACTGAACATCTGTTAAATGTCCAACGCCTAAAAATGAATTAAAAAAGGGGTAGGGGCTTTCATTAAAAAAAAATGTACCAGATTTTTATTTCAAATATCAAATTTCGCAAAAAACCGCATTTTTTATCGAGATGGAATGCCCGATACGTTTTGCGATGTTTGCTGGTTGGGAAAAAAGTGTCAATAACCCTCAGCAGTGCTAATTGATTAAGCCGATTTGACTATGGGCAAAGAGATAAGACGAATAATTATTTTACATCATAAATTCAGGTTGAAGCCCTCTCTTCCGATATTTTAATGATAAGGAGGTGCGCGATAAGGTGAGACCAACAGTTTGGTATACCGTATCTGGTTGGGAGACTTTGAAAAACGGAGCGTTGAAAATCCTATTGACACAGTGGCAATAAAATATTGAAATATATTGGAACGGATCATGTGGGCCGCATTTTATTACGCCATGAAACAAAACACATATTATAGGTGTATTTGTTCGATGTGTTGAGTTCCGTTTCAATTATGCAATTTGATTTCCTTTCATGGGGTCGACCGAAAAAACAAAGAACATTTGCCACCTTTTATTAAGGGAAGAACAATATGATCATTAAATACAACATTTGTTGATTTGACGTTAAATAGTTTTCACACTTTCAATTTAAAATAGCCTATCGGTAGCTCAGAAAATGAGAAATGTGCTCCGGATAATTCGTTGAATTTTAGTCGGTTCATTAGGGAAATATCCATCGGAGTACATATCCTGGAAGTCAAATGAAGTAAAAATAGCAAATTTGTGATACATGTATTTTCAAAACGCAATTTTTGGTGTAGATTCATTGGAATAAATAATCTAATAGCATATGGTCAGGCTGAGCATAGTTCACAGTGCTCCTTAAAGGGTATTAGCTCAAAAGGCATTTAATGACACGTTTTTATCGCTTATATCGAGCACTATATTTCATATTGGATGAAAGTCAATTCAGTACATCTCAGAATTCTAGTGTTTCATGTTGACATAGTAATCAGCATGAAAATGCCATGTGGCAGGGGGTAAAAGTCAATATCAAAAGAAGTCCAGTCAAAAGAACTCTGTCTACCGTCCAATTAGGTACATAGGGATCTCGTTACTGATAAACGCCATTTTAATATGGCACCATTTAAAGATTATCACCTTTATTAAAAAAAAATAACGTTGATGAACCCTTGTATAGCAGTCAAAGAACATCAAATTTATAATTTTCAATTTTAAACACATTGGCTTTTCGTCCACTATATGAGATTTTGGTTCTATACTAGCATTAACTGTCAATGGAGCCATAATGGCCTACCATTCATCCGGCCGAAGAGATACCTTATTATTAAAATACAATAAACGTAGACTTAAAAATAAAAAAATAACTTCGATTAACTTTTGATGCGTCCGTAGTAGTCCTGCTGGCCCAAAGAGAATTTCCAAAAAAAATCAATAGTGTAAAAAACCGATTTGTGGTTTGATTTATAAATACAATGAGAGGGGAGATAATAAACACAATAGCACAGAAATCGGATTGTTTCAATAAGTTTTTTTTCTTCCTAACCGTCATTGTAAATGGGGGCTATTGACTCCGAGAACAGGAGCGCCATCCGTGGGCAACCTTTACCGAGGGATGATGATGGTTCGCATTTTCTTGCAATGATCGTTCCGTGACCTCGAGTATGACGTGGTGCTAAAAAAAACTTACTTAAAAAATCCCATTATTTCGTGAGTTATACAATTAGAAAACTGTTACGGTGGGATGGTTGCCATTTATTTGCAGAAGGAGTAAAATGGAAGAAAAAAAAATGGCGCTTGATGCGCAACAGGAAAGAGAAATTTTCGCCATTAACTGTTCCCGAATACAATGGCCGAGCATGTAACAGTTTTCTCTATTCAATCGAGAGTGTCTCTCCATTGCATGGGCTGTTGACTATGTATGTAGGTTGTGAACAAATAACATTCTGGTTTTACGTAATCGTTGTGTAACAGTGAACGCGTATGATTGGATGAGGTCGTTGAACTCCATTTCTATCCTCAGCGTGGGCTGCTGCATGCATGCGTTGTTGCGCGTTGCGTACACCGATCTTTGCCTCTATCTTTAGAAGCAAATAAAATGACGGAGAAAGCCGAAAACATTATTTTTGCAGTGCTATCAGTTTTTTTTCGAAGTAAATATTACATAAATGATAGAAAGTTAATTGCTCAAAACGTTTGGACTCGCTGTGTACGTAACCTACATTCGTTTGATTGCTGCTACAGGGTGTCTTCGCGGTGCATGCAACATTAAAACTATCCAACTTGAAGATATTGCAGTTTTATGGCCTTTGCATGCTGGTACAAAAATACACAAATACAGCGAAACTCTCCATGAGATGACTCTCCATTAAATTCTGGTGGTGTACTAGTAATGGCCAGGGCACAGGTCAGGGTAAGAAGTGCATGAGCAGAATGTACAGAGTTCCTCCAGACTTGAAAAACTTGGTATTGTTCAGACAAGGAAAAGTGGTTTGTTTTGAAAAAGTCGGGGAAAGAAATCTTTAGAAGCTGATAAAATAAAGCTTGCGATTGATTCAAGCACTTCCGTTAATTTTAAATTTTAAAATGTAAAATAATATTGTAAATTAAAAATAATCATAATTTGTTGTTTCTATATGAAATTGTTTTATATAAAAAGAAGAGCCACTGCTCTTTACATTAGCATGTGTCATGTTTTTGTATTTTTAATGGTCAGAGTGGTCAGGGAGACTTGTTTTAAAAATTGCAAATGTGAGGGAAAAATCGTGGAATTTGAGCATTTCATTAATGGGAAACACTACCATAATTAATTCGAAATTCACTAGCTGATTCGCTGTTAAGCTGATAAATTTCCACAATGTTTGTTTAACAAATATTAGCAAAGAAAAATACTATGCTTGGACTTTAAACGTTTATCAGCGTTTAAAAAATGTATATGAAAATTAGGCTAAAGTTTTGAATTGGCTGCAAGCTGCTGATGGCGGCGCCGTTTGGCGAACCCTTAGTTTTGTATGCAAGACTAAACAATCTTTACACCGAAGAGAAGATAAAATTCTAAGAAATGCAATGTTAACTTTTCCAGGAAATTTTTTTCCCAACAGAATGCACACACCCCCAGTTTGCACAAATGGAGTAATGATACGAGACTGTGGGGTAATTCACGTCACTCGAATCGTAAAATCCCCTTTCAGCATTAGGCATTTTGGAAACAAGTACATGTATTGATAAAAATGACTTAAAATAGCCCCTTATTGCTGAGTGCGTCATACGAGGTAATATACCATTCATGGGTAAAGTAGAAATCGAAGTGGGTTTTGACGTCATATGCATCCCCCCAGCCTTCTGTTATTTGTGCAGAGCAGGGGATTATTACATCAAACTTCATCGTTGAATTTTAAGACTTTGCCACCATTTTTATTGGGGCTCTCCGATTGGTGTATAAAACCCATTGCTAGATTTGAAATCTCGATGTAAAAGCATGCCGAACCATTAAAATAAAATGGTAACTTTTATGCGAAAGTTAAAATCACAATTTTTATAACGCGTCAGCAGTGTTTAAATGGAAAGTTTTTTTACGAGGAAATCATTAAATGAGACCCCAACGCGTCCAATGTAATATCATTCGTTTGAGCATGTAATTCTTTGGGCCATGACTTACATTATCTGTACCATAAAATGGCCGACTTCATAATCCTGGCGTCAACGTTGATACACATAACCGATAATGTCAAATAGATACATACCACAAAGGATCAAAATTTGAGCTTGGTTTTGGATAAAGGGAGCGGATATGACGTCAACTTGCGAGGAATTTGTGCAAGTAGCACGTTAATTTGTTGAGAAATTCTATGTCATGATGATTAATTAATCCAGGAACTTAAATTTCTTGTAATTATGTTTACATTCCTTGAGATTTCACAGCAGTATCCGTGTGCAGTTTTATTGCTTGGGACATACTATACATGTATTAATTACCTTTAATACCATCAACCCGGAATATTTGTTTGGAAAAGATGATTACGAGTATTATCTAAGCCCCCTTGGTATGAACACTAAAATTTCGATTTTTTTTCTCAACTATCAATTTTGTTCCTTTTTAACAGGTTTCGTTAAAGTACTCGGATTCATTTCGTAACGGGAAATTAAGAAAGTGAATTCACCGGATTCACGATTTTTCTATTATACAAGTACAGTATAGGTTTTTCAAGTGCCAATTAGAGGAAATTGTGGCTGTTATCCACGAAGATATTTTGAAAAATATTTCATGCATGTTGCAGTAAATATTTACGAGAATTCCAAAAATAGTTTTGCACATTTTTCTAAGATATCGCCCAGAATAAAGTAGCACAGTGGCTAGCGTCATGTTTTCCAAATTTAGGATTGAACTTAATCAAGAAATTGCTAAAAAAATCCCCAAATGATTGATAATTAACACCTTTCTTACTGGTATTGTGTTTTTCAAGTAACAAAAATCTCTTTACGAATTAATTTTATAACAGGAATTTTAAATATTTTTACAATATACATGTACATGTAAGGATCTTATTAGGCTGCATTTTGTTGAAAAAGCGTGATAAACTAAATTTCTAGAGTCTTGCATGTATTTTTAACCATGCAAGAAAATAATTATACAGCAGCATATCACATTTTGTTTAAAAAAAACTTGACGAAAGTTACTCGTAAAATTTATGTACATGCAGTATCTTATTTTTGGACACACCAAAAAACCTGGTTAAAGTCTTTGCAACTTTCAAACTAGAGATACGTGTACGTGTACATGTAAGTGGAATGTACTAGTTCGTAAAAATGTTTATCTTCGGATGTACTGAAATTTAATTTCAAACTCTTTGAAATATCAAAATTATATGATATACAGTACGATCGTATAAGGATTTCCATTACTTGAAAATGGTTCTTAACTCGATTAACTTTTATGAAAATTGGCATTGGCGATGAATGGCTTTAGGGAGCAATAAAACTTGCATTTCATGATTCCGCGTCTATTATTATTGAAGGAATACGATTATTTCCGGTTTCGAGATTTTCAAAAGCTGATTTTTCGTCCGAAATTTTGAGAAAGAAAACAACTTTCGACGGTGTCAATTCTATATTAATATTTTACTACACGTTTTCTAGAAGCAACGTTATATTTATTTACAAACTTGTCGGACAGTTCAAGCTCAAATTTCCCACGCCCGGAGACAATGACCTCACTCCCTCAAGCCAGGTCCACACCATTACAAACAATGCGTGTCAACAGTGTTTTTGGGGGCAAAAGATATCAGTTGAATTTCAACGTTCGGGGACAAAATGCATAATTAAATTGATATAAATCTGAAGAACCGTTTCTCATCACAATGTTTACGAGACATGTTTGAGTTGGCTTGTATCTGGCAACTGCAAACGGTACATACTGCTTCGGATGATAAATATCATTCTTGAAGCCAAGATAAGCATGGTTAACAACCGAAAAACGTCGACCTGTCGACAAAGCGGAATAGTAACGGTACGCCCAGCACTCAAGAACATTTTGTCCAATTTTTTTTTCATGACAAAGATAAAGCGTTGTACAGAGACAGTTGCAAGGAGTGCCAGTACCGTAAAATACACGTGAGGAACATTGATAAGTGACGGTTAGTAGGATCTCACGAAGGTGTTGCTCCAGGATTCATGGCGGTCTGTTGGGGACATCACATTGAATGCTGTTTGATGGCAGACCCTTCCAGGAAGTTCTGAAAACATGAGTTGCAACCAGTTATAGGATGGGGAAAAAGAGGTCAAACGGATTACCCCTTTGGCGTATAATGGATAGAGGGATGATGCAACGTGCATATTTATGGGCATGTCATTGCTGACAGCCAGGTTTAAAGGATTGACTAGATTTTCCATTTGGTAATCAACCGCGAGCGCTTGCACGGCGGTTCAGATTAAGGTTGTTACACTGACTGCATGAGTGTGCGATGTGCGATTGTTGAAAAAGAAAAAAAATCAACGACCCAAATAAGGACAAGAAAAATCAGCGAAAGTGAGAAGCGAATGCGTGCGTGCAACCGGTGGAAATTTACGGCTTAATTGCCAGAGTCAATGCAGATCAAACTCGCTGGTGCATATTCACGGCAATGAAGGAGAATTTGCATAGGTGTGGAGAAAACGCAGCATTTAGTAGGTTCGCCGCTGGGGGGCTGCTCCATGCTGACGAATATGAAATTTGAAGAGGTTTTCTCTCTCATATTTTGCGCACATCGATGGGAGTACTCAGGCAAAATCTTTACGAATTCTGCTTTTGGCAGACGTAAAGTCACGTGCTCAAAAGGGCTGCGTTAATCGGTTAATGTGGTAATGCATTAATAGCGATCACTTGGAGTGAATTTTTTAAAACCAATTACCGTCTCGATATTCAGGGGTCCCCAAAACCTGGAAAAGTCAGGGAAGAATGGTTTATTTTGAAAAAGTCAGGGATCCAAAATTGGCGATCCAAAATTAATACTTATACAAAGGTTAGCTAAGGGTACGCAGTCGTTGGTACTTATAATTCTTACTTCTAATTTTTTTGACCACTAGCGCCAACCAGCGGGCAAATATTGGTAATGCAT
>JAQGBX010001585.1:0-24083 GCA_034698745.1 Megaphyllum sjaelandicum | reverse complement strand
TCAATCAAATTGTATAATGATCCCCCCTGCCACATGGTACTATGTACTGACTGCAGGGTAAAGAATTGAAATTGAAAGTGCAAAGTTTTCACCGAAATATAACAAAATGTATTCGAACGTGCTTAGGAGAAGAAGAAGCGAAGAAGATCCCGAAGAAAAGAGAAAACGGTTCTTAGAGCGAAACAGGTATAAACAACGCTAAAATTTTGTAACTATCCAAAATGTGTAGTTTGTCTGTATTTTGAAGTACTATTTGAAAATATTTGGGTCAATATGTCGAAGCGATAATGTCCGCGCGCATCAGCAAATTCTCTCTTTCGTTTTTTTTATGTTTCAAGAGCGGCAGCAACGAGGTGCAGGCAGAAGCGAAAAACATGGATTAGATCGTTGGAAAACAAAGCCGACGAGCTCGCTGGAATGAACGAGCATCTACAGAACGAGGTCGCAATGCTGAGAAATGAAGTCGCACAGTTGAAGTCCATGCTCTTAGCTCACAAAGACTGTCCGGTAACGCAACAGCAGCAAAAACATATGGGTAACTTGGGTGGTAAGTTTATCGTTGGGCTGTTCATAGGGGTAGAATTACCAATGAGCATGTGTTTAATTTCCCACAAAATCTTCAAAACTCTTCCGATTTTAATTTATTTTTGCACATTTATTTATCAGATAGATCGACAAATTACCCCTGCAAATGGAAAATCGCGAATGAAAAATATTATTCGCAGGGTTTTTGGTCAAACCAAAATTCAAAGTTTTTTCCAAACTTATTAAAACATAAATTATTATGTTATACAGGGTTCTACCAGACCTGAAAAAGTCAGGGAACTTTAAAATGTCTGGAAAAATCAGGGAAGAATGGCTTATTTTGGAAAAGTCATGGAAATTCAATGCAGTCATGGCGATCCAAAATTAATACTTCTACATAGTTAGCTCAGTGCCCATTTTCTGAGTAGAAATTTTCCAAGTTTTCCGTGTAAATATTTGCAAACTTCTCCACGTTTTCCGAGCACACATTTTCCAAATACAAAATTGTCACATTCTAAATTTTCTATGTTAGTTTTCCAAATTGTCGTTTTGAAATTTTGAAAAATATGTTCCAGTGTCGATTTTGTTTTCAAAATGTCTAAATTTTTTACATTGTGATTGGTCAGGGAAATTTTTCTATGACCTGGAAAAGTCAGGGAAATTGAGAATGAAATTTCTGGGGAACCCTGTTATATCAATAACCATACCGCGAAGCTTAGTTGCGTAATGTAAATAAAGAGTCCAACTGTTTCGGCATATTTATTTGGGCTATTTAATCTAGTTTTCATCCATCCGTCCTACTTTTAAATTTCTCCGCTTTTATTTATCCCCTAGTGGCAGGATTTGTCCGCTCGACAAGTTATTTCTCGTAATAATTCATTACCATTAAAAAGTTGTTGAAAGAATCTAACATCAAAGACTCGGTGTACAAAACTGAAATCGTCGTTTCTACCTCGTTATAGGACTTCCCCCGGGTTCCACAATCATCGTGAGCACTTGCTCAAATGGCACGATTCAAATGAGCGCCGACGAAGCCATCGCATCTTCGGCGCTGACGAACTTGTCCAGAGTTCCGTGCGAGACGGTGGAAAAGGCATCGCCGACGAGCTCCGCCAATGCACCGCAGCCAGTCGTGCTGAGGGCTATCATGACTCACGAGCAAGCTTTAGGACTTTTGAGGAGATCGACGCAGTCGTCCATCGTCAAGACACCAGGGTCAAACCCGGGAAATTGAGGTCAGTGGTCGAATATTACGTTGGAGTTGGACGGAAAAGGAAGATTAGAATTGACGTGGTGTCAGTTTTTTGAATAAATGTCGATTCTTGAGCAAAAAAAATAAATATGCAATCTTTGAATTATTAGCACCAATTTTATAATTTTAAATTATTTGGAATTTGACTCAAAATCGGAGAAATTACGGTCGTCCGTTAATTCGGACTTGTAACGTCAACTTTTAGTCGCATCAACTTTAAACTTCGTTAAAAAATGGTCGTTGACATTGCGCGAAAATGTACTTTGTTAACTAAGCGGGGTTCCCCCAGACCTGGAAAAGTCAGGGAAATTCAACGTATTTATGTTGCCACAACCCAAAATTAATGTTTCCACGCAGTTAGCTCAGGGCCTATTTGCAAAATTTTCACCAATTTCAGGAGATAAATGTTTACAACGTTTTCAACCTATTCCGAGGGTGAATCTAAGAAATTCTCTAAGTTTCCAAGGACAAATATGCAAAAATTTCAGCAGTATTTCGAGGATAAATTAGAAAATTTCCAAACTTTTCCAGCACAAATTTGAAAAATGTTCGACTGTTTCGAGTACAGATTTATAAAAATGTTAATAGCATTCGAGAAAAAATTTTCAATAGATTCCGAGGACAAATTTGAAAAATTTTCAACTTTTTCGGAGTACATTATTTTCTACATTTTCCGAATACAAATTTGTCATTTTCAAAAATTCTTCGCGCATTTCTTGTAAAAATTTTAAGTTTTCTTTTTCAAAATTAACGAAGAAAAATTTTGGAAAATATCGAAAATTGTTCCATGTTGATTTTTGAAAAATTGCGGATAACATCAGTGTGTCAATTTTGATATTGTCATTGGTCAGGGAAATTTGTTTAAAAACAGGGTTTAGTCAGGGAAGTTGAAAAGGAAGTTTCTGGGGGAATCCCGGTAATTGTATTTGTTTTTGAAATTGGTTGTTCGCTAGTTTGTTTGGCGAAGAAATAATCAGAAAACATGTTATTTATCCTAAATTTGTGCAGTTTTATCCTGGGCGTACCCAAGTTAATTTTTAACCGTTACGTTTGTCGTTGATTTTTATTGCTAAAATATTTAATTTAACGGGACCTTTGATGAGTAACCTAGCAAAGTGCACCCGAGGTTTTAGCGTACCGATAAGTTGAAAACCATGAAATTAGTCAATTTTTTGATATCTAATTATGAAATGACGTATCGTACGAAAGCAGATTTAAAATTAGTGAATTTAAAATGCGCTCATTTAATCGCTGCCTTAATTCCTGAACATGTTAATCCCGAATAGCTTCGGCGGAACAGCTAGGAAATAATACGAATCTTTCTGAATTTTTTATCGAATTTCTTCTAGAGCAATCCTTGATTTAAAATAAAACAAACGTGGTGCACGTTGGACTAAATTGGTTTTCGATCGAGTTGAATCTTAAATAAATTTTAATCAATTTTTTTATTTGTTTTTATAGTCTAATAAGTTGACGTTCATAAATTATTCTTATCGAGTATTTACTCAGATTGAGTGTTTTTTTGTTTTTTTGTCTTCAAAAAATATTACGTTTACGTTTTAGCCGTAAATTGTTCAAGTACGCATGTTACATAGTAAATATTCTGAATTTTAAAATGTCGGTGAGCCATTATAAGCGTGGATTTAGCATATAAAATTGAAAAGGTCACAAAATTAGCTCTCTGCCTAAATCGATTCGTAACCCAGAATACATTCCATTAAAAATAAGGCTATTTTTGATTAAAAATGCATTTTAACTAAAGATTATTTTTGGCGGGCGTTTACTTTCTAATAAAATGTCCGAGTTAATTTTATAGAGTTCTCCCAGACCTGGAAAACCTGGAAACTATAAAAAGACTGGGAAAGTCAGGGAAGAATGGCTTATTTTGAAAAAGTCAAGGGAATTCAACTAAGTCATGGCGATCCAAAATTAATACGTATACATGGTTAGCTCAAGGCCCATTTTCTGAGTATAAATTTGCAAAATTTTCCACATTTTCCGAGTACAAATTTGCTAAATTTTCCACGTTTTTTGTGTACAAATTTGCAAAATTCTAAGTTTTCAGAGTATAAATTTGCAATATTAAACCACATTTTCCGTCATCAAATTTACAAATTTTCCACGTTTTCCGACGATAAAATTCCAAACTTTCCCACGTTTTCCGAGCACAAAATTTCAACATTTTCAATCATTTTCCGAATACAAAATTATCACATTTTGACAATTTTTTTTAAATTTTATAAAAAAAAAATTCTATGTTAATTTTCAAAATTGTCATTAGTCAATTTTGAAAAATATTTTCTAGTGTCGATTTTGCAAAATGCGTCAATTTTTCACATTGGTCAGAGAATTCTTTTTAAAACCTGGAAAATATTGGAAACAGAAAATGACATTTTTTGGGGGAACCCTGTTTCATCTAGTTTTTAATCGTAATGAAAATTCAGCGAGATTAAGATAATGTAAGTTCCTTCGCCTAGGCTTCGAAATGTCACTAATATGCCTTTTAATTTATTTTTTATAAAACTGAACGCGTCGCTTTAATTTGCCCAACTCCTGTCTGTATTTTTACGAGCATGAAATTCTTCATTCATTATAATTATTTCTTATTCGCTGCAATTGTGTATATTCAATCTGAAATGTGATGTAAATAATAAAACCATGCAGTTATTTAATAAACGCGACTGAGTATTTTTATACGCAAATATAGGCGACGCATTGTCCGAAAATGCAGAATGAAAATCCCCGAATTGTTTCGTTATAAAATAATTACATTTTTTATTCCAGAATTAGGTTTTTTTTACTGTATTTGTTTAAGAATTCAACACCTGCAGCTGCACTGGTTGACCTAGAAATTTGCACATTTGGTGATATTTCAGCAAGTGGCGAAATTTTTTATCACTGACGTGTTCCTTTCTGGGTCTTGAACAAAGATTTCACGAGTTTTCGAGGCAAAATTTGCAAAATTTTCAACAATTTCTGAGCATAAATTTACAAAATCTCTCACGTTTTCCCGAGGAAAAGTTTGCAAAATTTTCCACGTTTTCCCGTGAGTAGAAGCGCAATATTTTCAACAGTTTTCAAGGACAAATTTACAACAGTTTTATAAGCACAAATTTGCAACGTTTTCAACGGCTTTTGAGTACAGATTTCTACGATTTTAAAGTTTTTTCGAAGCGAAATTTTCAAAATTTCCCACATTTTCCCCGAGAAAAAGTTAAGAAAATGTTGCACGTTTTCCCGTGAGCAAAATCGTAATATTATCAACAGTCATCATGTTCTTCAAGTGGTAGGAGAAAATCAATTAAATTAAATTAAAAACGTTTTTAGTCGTGTTGTTGTTTCTTTAAATATTATCAACAGTTTCCGAAATTTGCAAAGTTTACAACATTTTCTGTGCACAAATTTGCAACATTTTCCAGGTCTTCCCTAGTACAAATTTGTACAATTTTCCCCTTTTTTCCGAGGAAAAATTTGCAACATTTAACACATTTTCAGAGCACAAGTTTACAAAATCGTCAACGGTTTTCGAGTATAAATTTATACAATTTTCAAGTGTTCGAAGCGAAATTTGCAAAATTTTCAACCGATTCTGATAACAAATTGGCAAAATTCTCAACCTTTTCAGAGTACAAATTTTCAAAATTTTCAACAACAAAATTGTCATGCTATTTGAAAATTTCCCACCCATAACCTAGCCTTATTTGACCTTGAGATTAGGTTTTTGCACTGGCGCGCCCCCTGTCGCCATCGAAAGGCCATTTCTCTCGACCTTCGTAACATTTTCATTACGTGCGAAAGGATCGCCTGAGAATGGCTGCTCCAGCTGCTGGTAAGATTATATTTAGAAAATCGAATAAGATTATTAGTCCGTACGATTTACGCGTTTCAAATTTCCGTTAATAAATAGCTCATTTGGGTAGTAACGAAAACTGATGAACGGGGAATGCATCGGGCCCTGCATAAAATGGGTTTTGTACCGAAAGGTGCCACCCTGTATACGTAGGCCACACGCAGCTAGCACTCTTTTATTTATCATGTTTTGCTTATCGTTCACACTATGAAATTTGCACACGTGTTTTTTAAAACTTTACCTCTTACATGAAGATCAGTACTGCTAAAGATGATTTAGATATACATCTCGCGATAAAATTACGACTGAAATCCATTCCCCTACCTATAGTGCATGTTAATCGGATCGAGTACTTGACACTGATATGTTTACCATTTTGATGTGACAATATAGTAAATCATTCAGCTAATCTTTCTTCCCAAATATAGATCGTTTCTTTTAATATTTCAGCTTACGGAAAATTGCCTTTAAAATATTAAAATTATTCATTTGTTTTGATACGTTTAGTTCCATTGCTGTCTCGAAGTATATATACGCTTTGCAAAAAAAAAGTATGGAAACAGTATGAAAAACTGCTGTTTTCGAAACAAATAAATGGTGAAAATCTTTCAAAGCGCATTTGTAATAACACTTACAGTGCGTGGATTATGTAACAACAACCGGAATTTTTTATAAATATATAAGTTAATTTTGAAGTAATAAAAACGAAATTTCCATGGCTAAAAAAGTATGGATCGAAACACTCTCCTATACTGGTAGAATTAGCCAATTTCTGGCCATTCTGTTATTTTTAACAATTACATTATGATGATTTAACTTCCGGGTATAAAGACTAACTTGTTTATCATCATATTGGTAAGTTCTGCGGAAAATTTAGTTCATAATGGCCTAAACTAAACGAGTTCGGGTTTGCGATGAGAAAAGAGTTATTCGAATGAATTAAATTGAAAACTTAATATCGAGAAATGGCGAATGAATTGAAAATATCACGTAATGGAAGAGTATAAAATCTAAAAAAAAACAAAAAAAAACAAAGCAAAGCAGAGACCGAATAAGGCATAAACTCAGAATGAGCAATCCATGTTTTTCGATCGTTCGAATAACTCATTTCTCATCGCAAATCAGAACTCATTTAGTTTCCGCAGAACTTGCCAGTATGATGATAAATTATAGTTAGTGTTTATACCCGGAAGTTAAATCATCCTAATTTATTATGTAAAAATATCCGAATGGCCAGAAATTGGCTAATTCTACCAGTATATGAGAGTGTTTCCATACTTTTTTTGTCATGGAATTCTCGTTTTTATTAATTCAAAATAAACTTATTTAATTTTAAAGAATTCTGGTTGTTGTTACAAAATCCACGTACTGTTAGGCCTAAATGTTATTATAAATGTACTTCGAAAGTTCTCCGCCATTTATTTTTTCCCGAAAGCAGCAACTTTCATGCTGTTTCCATATTTTTTTTTTGGTTTACTGTACATCTTTCTCAAATTTGTATTTTCTAAAGCATTTATGCTGCTCTAAAATCTAATCAGTTTTAAAATAATTAAGTCACGTCGAGTCGATTCTGAACCCGTAATTCCGTAAATGTGTGATTGATTCATCGTGGGTTTAATTCGAGTATTGCTCTTAAGCTGTTTATAATTCGTTGAAAATCTTGATGCCAATGACAGTATGAAATCATTCCCTTTATCGTTCTCCCAAATATAGCTTCGTGATTGTTTCTTCCGATATCCCCACCAACTTAAAAATTGAATTTAAAATATCAAAAATCCATTAGTTTTAACCCAATAGCATATTCCTACTTCAACACCAATGAATCCAAGTTTATTACCTGGAATTAGCATTTATATTTAGTTGCTCTAATATTTTAATCGGTTTTAATGTAAAACAAGTCCCACCACCACACCATCTTAAGTTTTTCGAGAACATATATTTCATTTATCTTCGCGAATTTTCTGATTTTAGATCACTGACATTTTCAGGATTCGAGTGTTTTACTTTTTGTAGGGATGCAAAATCTACGAAAACTACAAATTCGCTAAGTCCCATAACTTTTTTTTTATTTCTATTCTAGGCGTCAATCCATTCTCTCATTTGCGTAAAACTATTGATATTGATGGGACGACGTACAAGTATTACGATGTTCCTGCATTGGACGAACAAAAATACAGTAAGTGTACAACCTATTGAACAATCTTGCCTCGCATTTGGGTTGTTGGCTCTAATGTCGGTGCACGGTTTTTTCCCCCCATAATACGACTTTTTTATGGTTTGAAGAGGTTGGTAAATAATGAAATTGCACTTTGCCACTTTGATAACCACGCGAACGTGTGTCCCCAATCTTGAAGCTGCCATATTAAAAATGCCATATCTTCCAGTTTTTATCCCAAAGTTGTCGAACTTTAGTCCTTGAAATATTCTCGGTAACTTTTACGACCAAATCAGAGACTTACAGGGTTCCCATACCTGGAAAACTTGGAAAAGTCAGGGAAAAAAGATTAATTTTGGAAAAAACACGGAAATTCATTGAATGAATTCTACATTTGCTTCCGCATGGTTAGCTCGGGTTCCGGATAGTTGAAATTTACCAATTGTCCAAATTGCCAAGCACGTGAGAACGGAGTTGCAAAATTTTCAACGTTTTCCACGGATACAATTTCAAAATTATCTACAGTTTTCGAGGAAAATTTTTTGCGAAATTGTTAACAGCGTATTAGGAGGCCAAATTTGCTTATTGTTTAACAGTTTCTGAGGAAGAAATTGCGAAATTGTCAATATTTTAGGATGGGGTTTACCCAGACCTGGAAAACCTGGAAAAGTCCGGGAACTTAAAACATGGAACTTGGAAACATTTTTACATTTTTCCAGTGCAAATTTTCAAAATTTGCAACAGTTTTTTGAGGACAAATTATAAAATTTTCCATGTTTTCCGAGGACAAAATTCTTAATTGGCAAATTTCTCCACCTTTTCCGAAGGCAAATTAGCGAAACTTTCCACATTTTCCGAGTACAAAATTGCCAAATTTTCAAAATTTATTCATGCAAATTTGTTTTTTCATTTTTCTATTTTAATTTTCAAAATGTCATTGGTAAATTTTGAAAAAAATATTTTACTGTCTATTTTGGAAAATTTCAATTTTTGAGATTGTCACAAGTCAGGGAAATTTTTTCAAACCTGGAAAAGTCAGAGAAGTTGAAAATGAAATTTCTGGGGGAACCTTGTAGGAGGACAAATTTTGCATATGTAAATTTTATACTATATTGAAAATTGTTTTCTGTCGGTTTTAAAAAATCGTGGATATCATTTACGCGTGATTTCTTTTCTCTATTTGACAGGGAAATTTGTTTAAAAATCTGACAGTCAGTGAAGTTTCATATGGAATTTTTGGGGAGACCCTGACTTAGTTATCCGTAAAAATGCCACATCCTTGACTCTACGTATTTCAAATTGTCGTAACCTTTACAGCGCTCGCTGTATTTTTTGCACAATTATCTCGAAGTTTTCCTGATTTCTCGATAATGTTGCTTTCCTAAACTTCCAATTTAGTTCACTTATTCATTTTGAATACTGCAGATTCACGGCACACCTGCTTTTCAAAAAATTGCGTAGTAAACAAATTTAAAAACTCAATTTCGTACCAAATGTACATTGAAAGTGTCAAATGTGACATCAGTTGGCAGATACACGAATGACAGTTCAGCGTTATTGCGCTCTTAGAGGGCTGCATGTGTTGAATGGGAATTTCACCATATCAAATGGTCATGACTCGCGTAAATCCCCACAATTTACAGCAGAAAGCGATATTTCGAACTTGAACTTCGAACTTGAACAAATCCTTGGCCTTTATTTTTAATGTAAAACTAATCGTGATGTTGTTGTTTATATTCTGTATATTGGCTGCGTTACTCTCTCGAGATTTATTAATAATTGCCAATTTAAGCCGAAGAATGAAAATGGAAGGAGTTGATGAACGTGCCGAGTGACATTCCTCGCCACGTCCTTGATCCGAGCTTTCAAATTCATTTAGCCACTCGATTCGTGCGTCAATGTCAAGATGTTTGTATAAATTGAGTTGGCTTTTTAAAATTCTGTCAGAGTAGAACTTTTGCGTACTTCCGATTTGTTTGCAATTTACCACTGTCATTTTTGTCTCCTTCGAATTGCATTTCAAGTTTTAACTCATTGATCAATGTCGTCTCGTTTAATTTAGGTTGCTAAAAATGAATACGTATGAATTTTAATACGTTTTTTTACATTTATTGTTTCGTATATTTGAAGGCACCTACGAACATTTTGAAGATAGGCGTATTGACACTTTTCAAATTTGAAATTGCCAGCTGTGGTTTTTCTTACCTGGAAAAGTCAGGGAGAACTCAGGGAAGAATAACTTTTTTTTAAAAAAAAGTCAGGTTAATTCAGCGTAGTCAGCGCCCATTAAGAAGCATTTTTACGTTTTCCCACTACAAATTTGCCACAGTTTCTCCACGTTATTCGAGGAAAAAATTGCAAAGTTTTCTATGTTTTTCAAGAACAAAATTGAAAAATTGTTCACGTTTTCCAGGTACAAATTGCAAAACTTTCTACGTTTTCCGAGTACAAAATTGTCAACTTTTCAAAATTTTATTCGTGTAAATTTGTTTTTTAATTTTTCTATGTTAATTTTCAAAATTTCATTAGTAAATTTTGAAAAATATTTGACTGTCGATTTTTAAAAATGTCCATTTTTGATATTATCATTGCTCAGGAAAAAAATTTTAAAACCCGGAAAAGTCAGGGAAGTTGAAAATGAAATTTCTGGGGCAACCCTGTTTTAATATTTCAGGAGGCAGTCGGAATTGCGCATCTTTTACTTACACGTTCTTTCATAAGTTTATCAAAATCATAATGATTGCCTCTCGCAATTTGGAGGATGTTTTTCGTGTATTAATTACATCGAATCAGTAGCACGCATTTTAAATGAGTCATTTGCGTAACATTCGCTTCTATAACCTTTTGGTACGGTTGTAAATTTCAGGAAAACTGCCTTATTCCATTCGAGTGCTGCTAGAAGTTGCGGTAAGGAGCTGCGATAACTTTCTGGTGCGGGCGGAAGATGTACATAACATTCTCAATTGGGAGAGCATCCGGGATAAAGATGACGCCATCGAGGTGCCGTTTAAACCCGCCAGGGTGCTGCTCCAGGATTTCACCGGAGTTCCGGCGGTTGTCGACTTCGCCGCCATGCGAGATGCGGTGAAGTCCTTGGGAGGAGATCCGCAGAAGATCAATCCCATTTGCCCATCCGATCTGGTGGTTGATCATAGCGTGCAAGTTGACTTTTCCGGATCGTGAGTAACAGATGGATATCTCTGAACTTCGTATCTCGTCTTAAATAAAACTATCGATTATGTTGTTTTAAGGGATGTGATCGGTGTCTGGCAGTCTGGAAACTAGGTTCTGGAAACCGTTCATAATCCTGGAGATTATGGGCGACCCCCAGCTTGTACATAATGCATTGTTCCCCCAGACATGGAAAACCTTGGAAAGTCAGGGAAGAATGACTTACATGTATTTTGAAAAAGTCAGGGAAATTCAACGCAGTCATGGCGATCCAAAATAAATATTTATGCATGGTTAGCTCAGGGCCCATTTTCTGACTACAAATTTGCAAAAATTTTCCGTTTTTCAAATGGAAAATTTTGAAAATTTTTTTCGGTTTTCCGAGTACAAATTTGCAAAATAAAATTACGTTTTTCGTTTATAAATTTACAAAGTTCTCTAGCTTTTCCGTGTACAAATTTGCACAGATTTCCACGTTTTCCGACTACAAATTTTCAACATTTTCAAATATTTTCCGAAGACAAAAATGTCACATTAGTAATTTTGTCACATGTCAAAATTGTCGTCAGTTAATTGTGAAAAATATTTTCCATTGTCGATTTTGCAAAATACATGTATGTCAATTTTTCACACTGTCATTGGCGACGGTCCATTTTTTAAAACCTGGAAAAGTCAGGGAAATTAAAAATGAAATTTCTGGAGGAACTCTGTAATGTGTTCCTGGAAACTTGATCGTAATTTGGATGTTTAATTATATTTTTCAATGGTTTTTATGAAAAAATAATTACGGAGTTCTTTCCTCCTTTTCTGAGACACAGCGAAACTCCAGGATCCACTGACTTGGTATCCGAAGTTTCACTTTAATCGAAGTTTACAGCATTGTTAAAAATAATTAAGAATTCATATAAATTTGAATCATTCGGGTAAATAAGAGATGCCTGTAAAGCATTAATTATTTGAGCTTGATTTCCTAGAAAAATTCATATTCAACTTACATTCTACATTAAGCGAGATATTGTTACATTGCCTTTAATTCCACGGGAATTTTCTTTTAAAAAAAGGATATTTAGGGTCGAAATTTCCTAGTTACAAGCTGCCAAATTACCAGACTCCGATCAGTCCGCTTATTTATCCTATCCCAGAAAAATGTGCGAACATTGAATGCGGCACCCAATGTACGAAACGTGAACTAGCGCGGCAAGTACGTAGAGCCCCTTCTTGCTTATTACGTTTGTTTCCTATTTTTTCTTAAATTATTCCGGCAGCCTATACCACCCCTCTCCCAATCCAGGCGGTGGCAGCGTCTGTCACGACGAAGTACGAGGAAGCGGTTTTAGGGATGGTCAGGGCTCGACCGCTGTCCAGTGTCCGCAGACTTCCAAAAAAGTTTGCAAGTCGTACGTGACCGGAACGCAAGACTCTTCAACTGCTCTAAGTTCGGTCGGAGACCGCACTCCTCGAGCGGTCTCTGATGCTTCATCGACACTAACCTCTACCCCTAACCTCTGCCATCTGCAGCATAAGCCTTATCATTACGACGCTGGCCTTCCGAGTGTGGACACTGCAGTGTGTCCGTTTCATCAGCGCAGGTCCCAATGGTTAGTTCGCCCAACTTGTACCCAGCTCAGTCGTGCGTTTCTAAAGGCCAAAATCAATTCAAAAAGAATCGTTGTAGCACGTTTTTGAGAAATATTTGGTGAAATTAGCCGATTTAAACTGTGACTCTTGCCAGTAAAAGTAGAGTTTGTGGGGGAAATTTGGACAACGTGAGGACCTTTAACCTTACCAAAACTGCCGCGGCAGTGATTTTAAAGTTTCGTTAAACGAAATGCCTTGTAATCCTTCGCTACATAGAAATTCATGAAATTTTTTCAAATTGTGGTTCGTATCCCCAGAAGTTGGACAAAACATGACTCAATGAAATTTGGATGAAATCCTACCCCGAGCAGGCTATGAATGGAATGATGCTGAAACCTTTATCGGGAAATTTCCTGTTATGATGTACATATTTTCATATTTTTTAAAGTTTTTCTTAACGTGGGGTAGTGCGAATGCTCAAAAATTCGTAATATCCGAATTGTGAATTGATCTTATCAGAAGAAATTTACATTATTCAACAAGACCAGATGACGGGGACTGGGCATGAGCTCGTAATAGAAGAAATTCGTATAAAAGCGAGTTCTTTCCGCAGTAGTCAAAAGTGGCGTAACTGGTATTTGCCGGAATATTTCATTAAAATGCATGCAGGATTTACCCGTTAACTTTAATTTAAAATTCGATACTGTATTGTCCAATTTGTTTGAAAGTCAATCGCTACGAACAATGCTTCACCAATTTAGCAGCTTTTTAACATCCTTCAGCTGCTGCTGCTTTTCTTGGCCCAACTAACTGCTACACGCATTAATGTTTTGGCTTTTAGAAATTCACAAAATGCACGTTATTCCTCTCACTCTCTATAGGTCGATCTTTTTTTGGTGATGCGGGGTGTTGTAAGCTGCCTCTTTAGACTTCGTATTTAACCCCATCCATTGAACTCGAAACCCTTTTTAATAAACTTTCAAAAATTTTACTTAAACGTCGTAAAATGCTAATCGATCTGAAAGTCAGGTATTGCTTACGTAGTGTATTTTCATGTTTTTATTATCTCCCATTATTCAGTTCCGATGCCTTAAACAAAAATCAAGAGTTGGAATTCGAAAGAAATAAAGAGAGATTTCTGTTCCTAAAGGTAAGCGTTAACGGTTTCGTATAACTGGTTGTTCGGGGAAACGGACATCGTGAATGGTCATTCCGTGACATTTTTGTATTTCATTTTTTTTTTTGAAGTAAAAATTGCGATCTATCACTTATCGATTAAACTTTTTTTTTATAAAATTCCTGAAAGGATTTGCAAGGGTTACCCCAAACTTGGAAAACCCAGAAATTCAGGGAAATTCAACATAGCCAGGGCCCATTTGGAAACCTTTTTTTACATTTTCCCAGTTTGCAACAGTTTCTGAGGACAAATTTGAAAAATTTTCCACGTTTTCCAAGTGCAAATTATCAAAATTTTCTCCATTTTCCAAGAACAAAAGTTGTCAAATTGTCATTAGTGTTAATTTTGCAAAATATTTTCCTGTGTTGATTTTGAAAAATGTCAATTTTTAACATTGTCATTGGTCAGGGAAGTTTTTTTAAATCCTGGAAAAATCAGGGAAGTTGAAAATGAAATTTCTGGGGGAACCCTGAAATTGCGATTTGAAACTAATAGATTAAACTTTTTTTATCAAGATTCTTGAAATGATTCGCATAATAAGGGATTAGGGAGAAATGCTCAGATACAAGTTGGCAAATTTTACGTTAAATGTGATAAAACTGATTATAAAACTTTTTTTGTAGTGGGGAGCAAACGCGTTTCAAAATATGTTGATTGTACCACCCGGATCGGGAATAGTCCATCAAGTAAACTTGGAATATCTAGCGAGAGTTGTTTTTGACACCGATGAATATTTGCATCCTGACAGCTTGGTCGGAACAGATTCGCACACCACGATGATCAACGGACTCGGAGTGGTCGGCTGGGGTTAGTCTCGGTTTATTATCTCGATTAAGCAACCGAGCAAAGGGGCTTAGAGGTTAGCATCCACGTCTTGCATTCGGTAGACCCAGGTTCGATTCCACAATTCTTCCAGCTAAATCCTGAGATAGTTTCTATATTAAATCGGCCATGACCGTCTTCCTATCCCATCTCATCCTCCTCGTTAAAATCCCAAATACGGGAAATATAAGTCTAAATTGATGTTGGGGTCAATCATGACCAGTCTAATTGACTTAAATTGTATAATGATCCCCCTGCCACATGGTACTATGAACTGACTGTAGGGTAAAGAATCGAATTGAGTTATCTTGCGTGCTTCTTGTAATTAGTATTTTTAGATCAAAAAATTCCGTACGTGGTTAATGTTCCCTAATTAGGAGCGTTTGGAAATAAGTTTATTAAGTGTTAAATTTTTACCTTTATTTTATTATTTTAAAATTATAAGAATATTTTAATTGAAAATGGCATCAGATCACGAGTGAAGTTTACGAATGAATGGAAATAATGGTAGAGGGTCCCTCCAGACCTTGAAAACCTGGAAAAGTCAGTGAACTTGAAAATATCTGGAGAAGTCGGGGAAGAATTACTTATTATGAAAAAGTCAGGGAAATTTATCATAGTCGAGTACAATTTTTCAAAATTTGCCACGTTTTCCATGGACATTGGATTAGTTGTAGATAGAAAAAGTATTCACTCATTTTTATACGCATTTTAGGTGTTGGCGGTATCGAAGCGGAAGCCGTGATGTTGGGTCAGCCGATCAGCATGGTTCTTCCTCAGGTAGTCGGCTATAAATTAGTAGGAGAATTATCGCCTCTGGTTACGTCCACGGATGTCGTTCTCACAATCACGAAGGTTGATGAAATAGTAACATTTTATGATGATTTAGAAGTACATTGTGGATGATTTTCATATCTAATAGAAATATATTTCATCGCTGCTTTTGCTTTTTACGATCTCGTAGCATCTCAGGCAGGTTGGCGTTGTTGGAAAATTTGTGGAGTTTTACGGACCTGGAGTCGCTCAGCTATCCATCGCGGACAGAGCCACAGTGGCGAACATGGCTCCAGAGTACGGAGCGACAATCGGATTCTTTCCAGTCGATGAAAAGAGCATTTATTATTTAAAACAGACAGGTAACTTCTTTACTCCCGACGTTTATTACTCGTAAGATCATTTCAGGAAATCCGTAACATGCGTTATGTCGCTTTAGGCCGAGAGGAGAAAAAGCTTCACACCATCGAGAACTACTTGAAAGCCGTGAAGATGTTCAGGGATTTCAACGACGATGCCGAGGATCCTCTCTTTTCTCAGGTACCATGGTTGTCTCCGTGGTATGCTTTTTTGTTGTGTGAGTTTTTTTCTTAGAATCAAACTGATCTTACATTTTATCGAACCCTAGGTCGTAATGTTGGACTTGAGTACGGTTACTAGCTCGGTGAGTGGGCCTAAACGCCCGCATGATCGTGTCTCCGTTTCCGTCATGAAACAGGACTTTACGGAATGTCTTAGCAATAAGGTTAGCATTTCCTCGAAGAGCGATTAATGATGTTTTAGCACGTGTTTTCGTACTTTAAAATTCTCATTTTGGTTTCTGTCAGATCGGATTTAAAGGCTTTGGAATAGCACCCGAGAAGATAAACACCGTCGTGCCTTTCACGTACGAAGATAAAGAATACGCTCTGAAGCACGGCTCCGTGGTCATCGCGGCTATTACCAGTTGCACCAATACTAGCAATCCTTCCGTGATGCTAGGCGCTGGTATGTAGTTTGGAATTTTCGATTTTACTCTGGATCTCGAGGCTACTTCAATTATTTTCATTACTCTCAAAGTTTCTTTATTTTTTTAGGCTTTCTAGTGTTTGGATGTAGAAATATGTCTTTCTCCAACTTAAGGGGGCGGTTTCAAATGTCCTAAAAATGTTCGTTGAATGACGTCATTCATTAAAATGCTGATGACGTCATCCATGAACATTCCGATAGCGTCATTCATCAAAAATCTTACGGTTTTTATGATGAAGTCATTCGTTAAATTCGGTGGATGACCACCTTCAGAATTTTAATGATTGACGTCATCATTAACAATGCATCCCCGAAGTAGTTCTTAAATGTTCTTTAATGGTCCGAATAAGATTTGTCGTTAATTTTAGCAGCTCGTGAATCGTGCTTAGTACTTGAAAATATCTTGAAAAGTCAGGGAAGAATGGCTTATTTTGAAAATGTCAGGGAAATTCAATGCAGTCATGGCGATCCAAAATTAATACTTTTACATGGTTAACTCGGGGCCCATTTTATTAGTACAAATTTTTAAAATTTTCCACATTTTCTGAGAACATTTTCAAAATGTTCAATGTTTTCCATGTAATAATTTGAAAAATTTTCTAGGTTTTCCACGAGTACAAATTTGCAAAATTTTCCGCGTTTTCCGTATACAAATTAGCAAACATTTCCACGTTTTCTAAGGACAAATTCGCAAATTTTCCAGTTTTTCCGAGCACAAATACTACAAAATAGTCACTTTAAAAAGATATTTTTACGTTAGTTTTCAAAATTGTTGTTAGTTAATTTTGAAAAATATTTTACAGTGTCGATTTTGCAAAATATGTCAATTTTTCACATTCTCATTGGTCAGGGACATTTTTTTAAAACCTGGAAAAGTCAGGGAAGTTGAAAATAAAATTTCTGGGGAAACCCTGAGAAAGTTCACGCAGATTTTTCTGAATATTTACTTTTATCGAGAAAATATTGTACTTGCGTTGACGGAATAACCATCTATATTAAGCAGTCTATAATGTTGCATAATTAAAAGCGTGTAGATAATTATGGAATAATTATGAAAATAATGCGTGCTTTTTTTAGGATTGCTGGCAAAAAAAGCCGTGGAGTTGGGTCTTTCTGTGCAGCCATACGTCAAGACGAGCTTGTCACCGGGGAGCGGTGAGTCCATTTTTGGGGCAAAAATCAATCTAATCGATTCAATTTTATTACAAAATTTGTCCGCTTTCGTAGGTGTCGTAACGTATTACCTCCAAGCTTCCGGCGTAACGCCCTATTTACAAAAATTGGGGTGAGTATCTGAACATTCTTGGTAACTGAACATTTCTCGCTTCACTCCATGCAGTGTAATTTGAATTTTGAACGAGCCTAACTCTCAATTACAGTTTCGAAATAGTCGGCTATGGGTGCATGACGTGTATCGGAAATAGCGGCCCGTTACCGGATTCCGTTGTTCAGGCCATCGAAGAGGCAAAGCATTTTCGTATTTTTGAATGGGATGGTTAAACGGCCTCGAAAAGCTACTTAAAAACTTCTCCATCGTCATTTCTATTAATAAGTAAATAATCTTTCATTTTCCTCGTTTCAGGGAGATCTCGTCGTATCCGGCGTGTTATCCGGTAACCGGAATTTCGAGGGTCGCGTGCATCCAAATACCAGAGCGAACTATTTGGCCTCCCCTCCTTTAGTCATAGGTAACGCAATTGGTTTATCAGGGCTCCCCCAGACCTGGAAAACCTGGAAAACGTTTTCAAAGGATAAAATTTAATTGCAAAATTTTCCACATTTTCCAATGACAAAATTTCAAAATTCTCTGCATTTTTTGACGACGAAATTTCTGTTGGATTAACCCTGTAAAGGATATTTTCTAAAGTTTATTTATATAAATTGTATTTCGTTTATGGGCTCAACAATTTAAAACTCTGGTTTTTATAGCTTACGCCTTAGCCGGAACTGTATTAATTGATTTTGAAAATGAGCCCATCGGTCGCTCCAAGGATGGCAACAACGTTTATTTGAGAGATATTTGGCCTTCCCGAGAGGAAATTCAGGTATCTGAAGACATTTTGCCTAAAAATTGCGCGAACGATTTGATTGAAAATGGAATTTTTTATTATTTCAGGAAGTAGAGAAGCAGCACGTCATTCCCGCCATGTTTCGTGAAGTTTATTCCAAGGTTCAGGTAAATCGGCGGCCTCTAACATCGTTTTTTCGAGTCGTTGGTCATTGTCGCCCATTTAACGTCGCGTCCATGTGTTTTAATTTTTTCCCATCGTTAGTACGGAAACAAAAACTGGAATAGCCTGATAGCCCCAGATGCCATTTTGTATCCGTGGGACGAGAAATCCACATACATCAAGTCGCCTCCGTTCTTCCGAGGCATGGTACGTTGGTGTTTGCCCAAAAATTGAAAAGTAGTTAGGTTTATCACGCCGAATTTTTCTTCAGGAATATGACATTTTTCGATAAATTTACGCAGAAAAATGTATCAAAATTTATTTACCGTTTCATCGACGTAGAGCCTGGACGTACCAGAAATTCCAATTATCGAAAATGCCCGCGTTCTTCTTCATCTGGGGCATTCGATCACCACCGATCATATTTCTCCCGCTGGAAGCATTTCGAGAAATAGTCCGGCTGCCCGCTACCTACTCAACAGGGGGTAAGTTAAGTTAAATTTAAAACATCCCAATATTAAATTTGCATTACATCGAATAATTTCCTTATAAGATTTTTAAAATAAATCTATCGAAGCTTTTTTCAAATATTTTGTATTCTTTAAGAGTATATATTTAAAAAAAAAAGGGTACCCCCAGACCTGGGAAACCAAGAAAGGTCAGGGAGAAGCCAAGAGAAAAATGGTTTATTTTGAAAAAAGTTAGGGAAATTCAACATTGTCATGTTGTTGCGATCCAAAATTAAGGGTTCTACGTGATTAGCTCAGGGCTCATTTTCCACATTTTGAGAGTACAAAATTAAAAAATTTCCCAGGTTTTCCGAGGACACAATTTCAAAATTTTTCACGTTTTCCAAGGACACATTTGCAAAATTGTCCTAGTTTTCCGAATATTAGTTTGCAATATTTTCCACGTTTTCCGAGTACAAATTTGCATTTTTCCTCGTTTACTGAAGTCAAAATGACAAAATTGTCAAATTTTCAAAAAAAAAATTTCATGCACATTTTTTGAAATTTTTAAAATTGTCATGTTGTCAATTTTGCAAAATGTCAATTTTTGACATTGTCATTGGTCAGGGAAGTTGAAAATGAAATTTCTGGGAGAACCCTGAAACTACAAAATTTTAAATTCAATACGAATAAAGCTTTTGGTTAATGAATTGCACCATGAAAAGGAAGTTTTTGTGGACCAAAGTACATTCCTGAATATATCCAAACATACTTACTACGCGAATTTACATTTAAAATATTATAATTTAAAATTGAAACTATTTTATTAGAAAACTTGCACCAATATAATAGAAAATTTAAAATATTTAAATATAAAGCTCGCCATATTATAATTGAAACTTTTGAATATAGAAACTGAAAGGCTTCGTAATATTTCGATAGAAAATTTGTAATATTTTAATTGAAAACTTGAAATATTATAATTGATAATTTGGAACTGTTTCAGTGTAAAATGTATAATATCGTATGAACAAATGGTACTTACTATGAATGAGAAAAATTAAAATTGATCCATTTTTTTAAAAATAGTATCAACTTTCCTCGTTAATTTTACATTATTAACATTGCAAGCGTTAATTTATATTTAAACAAGGTTGACCCCGAGAGAATTCAATTCCTACGGAGCTCGGCGTGGCAACGACGCGGTCATGGCCAGGGGAACGTTCGCCAATATCCGACTGGTGAACAAATTTATGAGCAAAACCGGACCGAAAACCATCCACGTCCCTTCCGGAGAGGCGGTTCGTTCCATTCTTTTGGCCTTTCGTTTTTTTTTTAGTTATTTTCTCAAATTTTCACAATCGCTCCAACGAAAATGTTGGTATGATTTCTGCAGATGGATATCTACGACGCGGCCGAACGCTACAGAAAAGAAAATATTCCTCTCATCATTCTGGCGGGGAAAGATTACGGATCGGGATCGTCGAGGGATTGGGCGGCCAAAGGACCGGCTCTATTGGTAAGTGCTCGGAATCTTTAAAAGACGCGACTCGTAACGTTTTAGTGGCTCTGTCGTTCAATTTTGTCGAACGTGTCCGCATTAGGGAGTGAAGGCTGTGCTGGCGGAAAGCTTCGAGCGAATCCATCGCAGCAATTTGGTCGGAATGGGCATCGTCCCTTTGCAGTACCAGAAGGACGAGAATGCGGACACACTGCAGCTGACCGGCCGTGAGACGTACACCTTGATGTTACCTAAGGTCCTGAAACCAGGACAACTCATCGACATCGGAGTGAGTATATTTTTTACGTTCAAGTAACGTTCGTTACGCCGAAGTTTGGTACGTGGTAGTAGCTCGTGTTTCGTATCTCTTTACCAGATCGACGGAAACCGTAGCATTCAGGTAGTGCTTCGTTTCGATACAGAAGTGGAACTGACTTACTTCAAACATGGCGGGATATTAAATTATATGATACGCTCAATGATAACGGATGCAAAGAAACAAAGTTAAGATTTTATCAGGTTATAAATCTTGTTTATGAATCAACTTTTTCCGCTATTAAAGGACGAAAATTTAATCAAAAACTCACATTTTTTGCCTCTGCTTTTCGGAATGTTGCACACTCCATTCAAAAGTGACCATTTTAATTTGAAATATTTTTAGGGGCTATTCATAACGGGCGTCTGCAACTTTTAAAAAAATTTGTAGTCTATTCGGAATATTTTTGAAAGTTTCACAAATTTGTACTCGGGAAAACGTTAATTTTGTACTCTGAAAAGGTTGAGAATTTTGCCTATCTGTCCTCAGAATCTGTTGGAAATTTTGCAGATTTCTCTTCGGAAACTGTTGAAAATTGTACGAATCTGTACTCGAAAACAGTTAAAAATGTTTAGGATTCTTACTCTGGGAAAAACGTGAAAAAATTTGTAAAGATGTCCTCGGAAAGGTAGAAATTTTTGTGAGTTTATGATCGAGTTTGTACTGGGAAAATTTGAAAGTTTGCGAATTGTCCCTGAGCTTTTAAGTTCTCTGACTTTTCCAGAACTGGGGGTACCCTGTTTACTGGCTTTTGCAATTTGTAACATCATCTACGCGATATTGCGCTCAATTTCCATTTTACTTCGGGAACTGATTTTATTTGGCATTTTTTTTATAGAGTGGACGTCCGAGTTGGTCATAGCCCCGTCCACATTGTGTCAGTGACATCCTATTTCCCTTCCCCATCCCTATATGAGGACGTCCTTTTTGAATGGCCCCTTACGAGGTTTCCCCAGACCTGGAAAAGTCAGGGAAAAATGACCAATTTTAAAAAAGTCAAGGAAATTCAACGTAGTAATGTTGTCACGATATATGATTAATCCTTCCACGTGGCTAGCTCCGGGTAAATTCGCGAACTTTTAAAAATTTTCCAGTACGATTGATATTCTTTTCTGACATCAAAAATATGTCATATCGTATAGCGTGCAACACGTACACGAATCAGCAATTAAAGGTACAATTAAATAATTTCATTAAACTTGCCCGAGTTGCGATAGTTTTTTCTTTAGACTGTTCATTTATTTTAAAAACTTGGTTCTATATGAAATAGGTGAAATTGGCTTCTATTTAACGTGAGAAATAATACTTTTCGTGTTCAATTGTAAACTGTTCTCTGTAGAGGCGTCTGGATTTCTAGTTTTGATGGCTAAATTCTGATGAAACCAATCCGGTCTTTCTTTCTTCATTTCAACGATTCTTTTCCCTTCCCAAAATTGCTCGTCATCTTTGGGGTCTTTGTCATAGAGCACGACGACTTCTTTGTCGATGGGATCCAACTTCAGTTCGTTTTGAATGGCTTCCTGCATCAGGTTGGTCTCTTGGCGAACTTTACTGTAGCAATTTCCTAAATTATTTTTTGACAAATTAAAATACAATTGTGGATCGTGAATGGCTAAAATGAGACCGTGAAAGTGCGATATTTTTCCAAAAAACAATTTCTCACCGCATATCGTATGAATTTCATTGAAATGTCCGCACACGTTGCACATAACTAAATTCTTCTTGGGCTTCATGTGCTTGGCGGTTGCATTTTTTCGCTTCAACCTTCGTTCGAGGGAGCGTCTGTTCCTCTGTACGGCCCACAGAAGTCCATCTCCAATAATGTCTTTGAGAACGGACGAACTCGCGCCGAGCGCTTTATCGCTCGGACGTCGGTCAGTTTGGACATCCAACAACAGCATTGCTGGGTCAACGCCTACAAGTGAACGAGAAATATTATATATTAAGGTATGAAAATGCATAAAATTGCAGTAACTCGATAAATTCTCTATGAAACTAAGGTCCGATATGTCCGAAAACAATGGACGCATCGATTGGTTTAAGAACTGCTCGACTCGTCTCGCAATTTCGAGCAGTTTCTTCGCAGTTGCTCGTTTCGGAACATTTCCAAATTGTGTACTTGAACATCATGCGTGGAGACAAATTTAAGCAATATTGGGTTCACTACTGGGTTTGTTGGTGCTAGAATTACTTTGACAAAAAATGCCAAGCCTGGTAAATTAAAGTACACTGTTATTCATCAGCTGAAAAGCCGAAATTACCAATCAGGAAGTTAAATTGCCATCGATTCATTCAACTGCATTTGAAGGACTGATCAATATATGAACCGAATCAGTTCCTGTGCAAACGAATATAAAACATTTCAGAATTCATCGAGAAACTGAGCTCTGACTCGAATATATGCAGGCATGCATACGTCTAACAGGGTTCCCCAGAAATTTCCTTTTCGACTTTTCCTGTCATCTCCAAGTTTTAAAAAAATTTCCCTTTCCAATGACAATGTCAAAAGTTGACATTTTGCAAAATCGACACAGTCAAATATTTTGCAAAATTTACTAAAGGACAATTTTGAAAATTAACATACTGTACAAAAATTAAGTTTTAATTACACGAATAAATTTAGAAAATTTGAATTTTTTATTCGGAAAATGTATAAAGTTTGGCAAACTTGTACTCGGAAAACGTGGAAAATTTTGCAAATTTGTACTGGGAAAATGTAAAAATGTTTCCAAATGGGCCCTGAGCTAACCATGTAGAAGCATTAATTTTGAATCGCTACAACATGACTACGTTGAATTTCCCTGACTTTTTCATAAATAAAAATCATTCTTCGATCTCCACATTACTTGTCCAGACATTTTCAAGTTCCCTGACTTTTCAAAGTTTTCCAGGTCTGGGGGAACCCTGTCTAACATATTCCACGATTGCAATATGAAAATTTTATTTTTCGAAGTGAAAAGATTATAAATACGTATCATATACATCGCAGTTATTAAAAATATTATGGCTAAAAGAAATGTGGCCATGCATTTGTCCCATTTGGCATCATGCTGGTGGTCATACACGATCGGACTGGAACCCAAACAGAAAAGAATCTTACCATCAACGCCGGGAGGAAACGTCAACGCAGCCAAAAATCTAGATTTAATGGCATTCAAACGCCTCACCAAAAGCTGCAGGGCCATTTTTATATCAAAATATTAAAATGGCCATAGACAAGGCTCAGCCATACACCGATCAAAATAAGAGCAGCCGTCAGCTATCGACATAACCCTGCCGCGGGCGACGATCGAACTAAACATCGACGCTTTACCTTTAAGACATCGACAAGCGC